>JAOTRQ010000032.1:1512559-1534603 GCA_028565875.1 Hoplisoma paleatum
TCGACCAATGGAATTTGGCCGACTAGTAATTTTTTCGGTCGACCAACGAATAATCGATTAATTGCGGTCAGCCCTAGCAGGGTCAGCAACTGTCCAGCCATTGCCCTGAAGCAGACAGGGTTAAGGGTCATTTTTAAGGACCCAGCAGTGGCTGTGTAGCAGAGCCTGGATTTGAACCCCCAAGCTTTGGGTTCATAGTCCAAAGCTCTACCTACTAGGCTACACTGTCCCATGTCAACGCACTACTACTATCTACTATCCCGAGACCTGCCAGTCATAATGTTTAAACTGATCAGTGTTTATTGTTTGTTTTTACTGAATGCTACAGTAATAAATTACATTCATTGATCATAATAGTCATAATAGTCAGACATCTTATTTATTTATTTATTTATTTATTTTTAGGTGAATCCACATTCATGGATGACCACGGGCCTCCTATCCCAAAGGTAAGTGTTATATATAGTATAATATATTTTTTGGGGGGAGCACTTTGAATTAGGCTTTACTGTATTTTTCAGTCTGCTGAGTTTTTAACTAGTTTGGTAGTAAAACAATAAGGGCGGCAGGGTGGCTGAGTGGCCACTGTCGCCGCACCGCAACAAGTCCCGGGTTCGATCCCCGAATCGGGCTGGGGACTTTCTGTGAAGTTTACATGTTCTCCCCTTGTCAGCGTGGGTTTCCTCCGGGTACTCCCGTTTCCTCCCACAGTCCTAAAACATGCACTAGGTTGATCGGAAATGTGAAATTGTCCAGTAGTCTCACACGTTCCCACCACTTACTGGTAGTTGTCGTCAGGAAGGGCATCCGGACGGAAAACACTGCTCCAAACATTAACGTCCTACCCCAGGAACTGGGAAAACGGACGATCGATAGATCGATAGATAGATAGATAGATAGATAGATAGAGTAGGTAAACAATAAACATTTTAGCATCTTATAATGGAATTCTACTATACAATAAACATTTTAGCATCTTATAATGGAATTCTACTATACAATAAAACATTTTAGCATCTTATAATGGAATTCTACTATACAATAAATTTTACAAGCTGATGTGGAGATTATCAAAGTGGTTTGTAAACCACATCATGCGCCTCCGGAATTGGGGCCCTGGAAGACCTGATAATTGATGTCACTTATTGTGTAAGTAAATCTGTGTCATCAGAGATTGAAATATAAAAGCCATTTTTTGCATTGCATTTTATTTTTATTTGAATTTATTTTGGGACTGGATTGTAATTTGATTGGCTGCAACCTGCAGTTGGCTGTTGGTGTAACTCCTGTGGCTTCCGTGTTTCATTCAGATGGTTGTCGAGATATTTTGTCAGTGGACGGACTACCGATGTTTGGTCTCCTCTTGTATTTTGTCCTTCAGTATAATCATTGTCTACTGTAGACAACATTATGCCTAAGTACATGTTGCCTTCAGTGCAATAGTGGACTATATTTAAGTTAAAGCATGTGGACCTTTTGTGAAAATTCAGAAAAATTTGTCTGTCTGTTTGTATTTTTCTTCCACAGTAAGCCGATTTCAGTTTACACTCACATACCGCCGGAAGCTCCAGATGCCCTGTCATGTATTTATGATCTCGGAGAGTCCGAATCTGAACCTGAACCCATTGTAGCCTCAGGGTGTTTGGTGGCATTGTTAACGTGGGAGCCTTAAGAAAGAAACCTGATCTGAGAGGTGGTCTATCGGGCAGGTTGGTTGTTCCATGCTCATGCTGCTCAGTCGTGCTAGCATGGGGGCACTGTTCTTGGCTTTCAGGGCATCTCAGAGGCAAGCACATCATCCAATTCTTGCAATGCAGATTCTGGTGGCTCTCCATGGGCAAGGACGTTAAAGGTTATGCCACTGCTTGCGAGGTCTGGACATATACAAAGGACAGCCATCAGACTCGCTGGATTACTTCAGCCACATCCGATTCTAGGACGATTGTGGTCCCTTATTGCTGTTGATGTTCTTATAGGCTGTAAGGTTGATCGTGCTCCACAAATTACCCTTGGCTTTCGAGAAGACTAAACACCTCTTTAATCAAGAGTTCTTCACAAACAGTGTTCCAGATGATGTTGTCTTTGACTGGGGTCTTGCTCAGCATTGAGTATGTCTGTTAGGTGGGTAACTGTCGTCTGGACTGTCTTTTGTTGCCGAGTTGTGGTTTGGTCGATACGGTTCTTAAAACAATCTCATCCATCCCACTTCTGTGAACATGTGATACATTGACCTCTGCCCATTGGAAGTTGTTCCTGGTTGTTTTAGGATCTTCTACAGCACACACACTGTTGTCATCAACTACTGATGGTTTGCCAATCAGCTTTTGTACCTTAGTATACTAGTGATGATGTTTTTTTAGGGACATTCCAAACAATTGGACTATAGCTAATATTTCTGCAATGGCTGTGATTGATTTTTCATCTTCTCTTAGCTTAATAGTTGCTAATAGTCACCCACGCAATTTTTATCTGTCATTTTATAGTAATAAAAGAATTTTATTTAGGAGCGCCTTTCATGACATACAAAGATACTTTACAAGTAAAATAATAGTAAAGTAATAATAGTAATAATAATAATAAATAGTAATAGTCTAAAACCAGTAAACAAAATGATATAGTTTAGAGTTCAGAATTATTTATGATATTATATTATATATAATTATTTTATGTCACTGCTGTCTGAGTTACATGATGGGACTTTGGGAGCTTCAGGAGTCTCATTGATGTCATTAATGGTTTAGTTGATTACCTCCTCACATCTATGTTTTTTTTCAAGAGGCTTCGGGTTCGAATGATTTGAGGGTTTAACCCGACATTAGTGATAGAGAGTAAAATATTGTGGGTGGAATTTATCCAATGCTTGTGTATTTAAATCAGGCCCAACGTTAGTGATGGTGTTACTCATTTTAACTTTAGTGATCTAGGGTTAATGTTGATTACTCCTCTAACTATAAATGCAAATGTCTTAACAGGCAAAAAAACGAATCTGAAATATTGTACACTGAATGACTGGTGCACTCTGACCCTATTTTCTGAATGAGCTGAACCAGGCAGAACGAGAACACTATTATAATTTACATCTATATACTGTATATATAACAAATAATTACAAATTAAAAAGTTTTTTGTCATTATACTATAGTTCTACGTGATGTTTCGGGAAAGTTTGCAACCAGAATGCACCTGAAAATGGGTACAGAAATCTTGATCGGACAATCTCAAATCTCACATATATTGCTTGTTTGTGAAGGAGTATCAATCTACATCTCCATCCTGAAAGGTTTCTTGGTTTAATAATCACATTTCTTGCGTATCTAAGCATTTAGGGAAACCCCTTAACCATTTCTGTGTTCACTGTGTGCAATATATGCGCTGTCGTGTCATATTATTATGTAATATCCAGAGTCACTGTCGAGCGTAACATACTAGCAGACATCAAACAGATGGCCAGAGAGTGATTCAATAAAATTCCAATAGCCTAAGTATGTTGGGTCAGCTCACTGGAATATATTAGTCTATTAATCTCAGAAATATAAACAGGAGTATTTAAAAGAGATGAACGCGTCTTAACAAAAGGTTCCATTTAATTCCTGACACAATGAAAAGCTTTTAATGTGGAGAAAAGAGAAGGAAGAAAACTAACAGGAGATGATCTAGAGTAAAGACTCAGTGATTGAGCTGCACTCGAGCGTGTACTATTAATGCGGCTCTTGGATCGGCAGCCACGAGGCTGGACAAAGGAGCGTCTGTTCAGCTCTGTAACTACTTAATAAAAGGAGAAAAGAGGATGAACTTGTTAGAGAAACTAAGACAGAGATGTGTTGCTTGTTTGCGAAGAGTATCAGGCTACATCTCCATCCTAAAAGGTTTAATGGTTTAATAATCACATTGCTTGCATATCTAAGCATTTAGGGAAACCCCTTATCCGTTCTTGTGTTTACTATGTGCAATATATGCGCTGTCGTGTATTTTTTTTATATTATAGAGTAACTGCTGAGTGTACTATACTAGCAGACATTTACTAGATGGCCAGAGAGGGATTCAATAAAATTCCCATAACCTAAGTATGTTGAGTCTATAGAGTCAGGCTGACTGCAGTGGACCACGGCAGCTGGCAGTGTCTGCAGGATTATGTATAGAGTGAAGACGATCGTTAAAGGGCTCCAACGGAGGAAGAATTATCAGTCCAAAGAAGTCATTGGTCTAGATGTATCAACAAATGAAGGACATGGGTTACATCGTCTTGCTGGAAGATTCCGTCCATAAAAAGTCTGCATTAATGGATTTTTACATAAATCAGTTGAGAGTGATGTGTAGATGGATTAATGTGACCAGAGAATGCCACAAAAACCTTCCCCAGACCAGGGAGCGGTCCTAATACTGTGTTTACAGTTTTCATGTGGAAGACTTTCAGTCGTCTGACCTCAACCTCATCAAACTTTAAGATTCGTCTGATCTGTACATAAGTGATTTACCTCATTAATGAACTTCATACTAAACAATAAGCACTATAGCCAGGTTTCACTACGTTGGATAGAAATGTGCTAGGGTATCTCATGCAAGTTAAATATTATTTGTTTTCTGTATGTGAGGGATTTGGAGTTTATAATTAAGAGTATCAGTAACGAGCCACTGATTAAGTGAGTAAGTAAATAGATGTAACGTACTATGTATAATTGCATGATTGGCATTTTTGGTGACTTTGATATTTTGCATTTGAGGATCAGGAGAAGCATCTAGTTTTTCCAAGGAAGTGATAGGGAATGACGGAACCAGGTAGGTAGGTCCACATACTTTAGGCTTTTTCGCATTTCACACCGTTCCACATGTGATGTTTAGCTCAATACATGAATCGATTCCAGATGCAGTGGTTTTAAGTTAAAGGTGGCGTCAAGCTTTAATCTGATCTAATCACAAATGCATGGGCTTTGAAATTCCATCCAGGCCTGTACTCAGTACTACAATAATGACAGAGCAATGCTGCTTCTGGTCTGATCAGACGCTCCACCTACGCCAAACCACCTCAAGGAGGGGTTCAACGAGATCCTTCACTCACATTCCAGGAGCTGACTGTTTAAAAAAACAAACAGGAGAGAACACATGACACAGAATCTGTGTTGGATGGGTTTCACAGAACCACGTTGACGTTATGTTTCAGCACATCCTCAACAAGTTTTCTTTTTTAGGTTTAGGTCGGTCAACCTAAATGACCGAAATGATCATGGCATAATTGGCTAAAAGATTCGGTCATTTGTAAACCATTTAAGTGCCAGTTCTGTACAGGATCAGTGTCGTAGAGAAAACCAGCATCATCGGTTCATGCTACCTAACTTAAGTTATAGAATGTCCGGTCCTGGTACATCACTGGATTGTTTAGGACATTTACAAAGTTAACAACCCCGAAATAGTGATCCAGTTCTGTGACTATACACCGGGAATGAGGAACTTTTCTGCACGGCTATCTTTGTGTCTGCATCACATCAGGTCTTTGTTTCCAAAACATTTCGAGTCTGACCATCTGTAAATACTTCAGTTTGTTACTCATACAACAGAGGCTTTTTTTAACAACACATATTTATATACCAACAACATATTTCTGGTTATGTAAGTGATATCTGACTGTACTTTGGGAGACATTTGTCCCCTACAGCTTGGCTACCGAAACCATCCTCTTTATTGTTTTGGAAGGACTTTACTTGCTGGCAGATTCGTACGTGTCAACTAACTGTATATGTCATAGATGATCAGCCTGATGGTAAAACTAGGCATGTCAGATGTTTCAGATGTTTCACTTTTTGTAGTCATCTCCCTGAGATATGGAGCTTGGTTGCATTATTCTGTCAATCTTACTAATAATTGATACCACATATTTTTCGTCACTTACTACTGCACCTAGCACTTTACATTTTAAGGTTACAGGTATGTCTGTGTGTGTGTCATTGTGTGCTGCTTGTCTTTTTGTGTGATGGGTAGTTATTGTTTTTATTTATTTATTTTATTATTGTTAATGTTATTTTATTCTACTTTATTTTTGTAATGTCAGTTATTGTGCACTGTGAGCTACTGCAACTAAAACAAATTCCTTGTATGTGTCGCATACTTGCCGAATAAAGTCTGATTCTTATTCTGATTCTGATTTATACCAAGTTAAGAATAATGTCCTAGCTGAGGTGAAATAATTGTGTCAATACAAAGGATGTTGAAAAGATTTCAACACGTGTATATCTTGGTTGGAAACCAAAATGGGTGAGATTAGTATTTTTAGGATTGGTATTTTTTCATAATTAGCTCTGTTTCCTCTCCGCAAGAAGTACTGGGTTCAATTCCCAGGTAAGACGATCCAGGGCTTTCTGTGTGCAGTTAACATTTACATTTTTGAGCAAACAATTGAGAGATAGGAGCCTTGCTCAAGAGCCCAACAGCAGCAACCAAGCATTGGTAAGGTTTGAACCGTTTAGCATTTTACGCCATAACCCCACTAGGCTATGGTGTTCTCTGATGAAACCCGTATTGGGTTTGTTGGCATGCAGTCATGCAGTCAGGTCAGATAGAGATACTGAAATTTGCTGCAGAATCATGACATAAAGATGGCATTACACTCATAAATATGAAGAGTAAACTTTGAGCAAAATAATAGTATGTATATTTGGCCCACACACATTTTCACCTCACCAAATCTGGCCCTCTTTCGAAAAGGTTTGTGGCAGGAAAAGTAAAATGGCCCTCAGCTTTTAAATCGATCCTGGAAGGTCACCTTCTCTTGTTTAGTGAAGCCACTGGTATTAGTTCGTTTAGCCTTGGGGTGACTGAGGCAAGGAAAAACACAGGGAAAAAAAATTGGAGGATCCAGACTCTGATTTGTGTGCACTTTAGTTAAGGTTGTCTCCAAGATGTGATTTAGCTTTAATTGGATTCTCACATTTTACCAATCGACCAGTATACCGGTGACTCAAGAATGCACCCTAGTTACATGAGGCTGCCACTGCTTTTTCTTGGTCAAGATTACATTAATTAGGTGATGTGACACCCCTCTTGTGCCTAGAGAGTGTTTTTTATCTAGTTATAGCAACAAATTACAATATAAATCCTCAACTTCAAGTTGGCAAGTTGATGAATAGTTGTATTACTTGTTACTATTGATTGATCACATGGAGTGATGCAAAGTTATTTCTTGGTCCAACCCCTCCACAGGACTTCTTTAGAAAGACAATTTCTTTCTGGTTCTGACAGTTCTTGAACTATCTTTGGACCCAGCAGCACATTATTAGCAGGCGGTGAGCATTCCACCACCAGTACCAGATCTTACACAAGAGCTTGAAAAATGTTTGCGATAAGAAATTCTGCAAACTGGTCTGATTATCTTGGTGCTCTTTCATCTTAAATTTGCATTTAGTCTGATATTAATCTCACAGTTTAAGCTCAGAAAGTCTCAGTTCTTGGCCAAACACTTCTCATAACACATTCTTCATATTTTAATCTGTTTTGTGTTTTTGTTCTCTTCATTTTCATTTCATTTTTAGCATTTAGCAATCGTCTTTATCCAAGATGACTCACGATTGCGATGAATCACCATTGTTGCCTTGCTCAATGGCCCAACTTTATGTTAGTGGGGCTTGAACCAGACACCTTCTTTTCTCTAATCTAGTATCTTAACCAATAAGCCATCAGTGCCCGTTTTCTTTCCTGTGCTGTCTTTAAGGTGTCAGTAAGTGTTATAAGTGTGGCACTTGTTTCTTTTGTCCTGGTCATGCCTTGTGTCATGATGTTGTACAGTCTACACCTGTTACATAGAGTTATAATTATGCATAGTGTACCTTTTTCTCTCTTTCTGGATGTATATTGCCCCTGCTTTGGAATATGATGGATTATTGAAGTGGTTAAAGTGGTTAGCACTGTCGGCTCACAGCAAGAAGTCCCGGGTTCGATCGCAGGGTCGGGCCAGAGGGCTTTCTGTGCGGAGTTTGCACGTTCTCCCCGTGTCAGCGTACGTTTCCTCCGAATACTCCGCTTTCCTCCCACAATCCAAAAACAAGCACTTTGTTGATCGGAGATGTGTAAAATTGTCCTGTAGTTTCACAAGGTCCCTGTAGCGATACGGGGTTAGAGATAGACCTGGCAACCTACTCCGTAAAAATATAATTGCTGAGTAACTCTGGGGATCGGTAGCGGTCCACAGAGTGACCCAAGAGTAGGAAACGACTGAAATGGGTAAATACATATATCAATGGTAAAACAATAAACTTTTGTAAATGTTTATTTCAGTGTAGTACGGAAAATGCGATAGGTTTGATGCTATAGATATTCCACAAATAGTAGAATAAATAGGGTATAAAAAGTGAGGATTAATTGTGTAGTGATGATGTTTCTTTCAGCACAGACACAAACCCCTAAGTCCATAAAAGTTAAACTCTTCCAAACCAAAGACAGACTGCAGCTTCAGTTTTATCTCTACATCCAAGACCAAGTATTCCCAGTCGCACATCCACTTTGGGCGGTACGGTTGCCAAAGCACTCGCTTTCTTCAACGTATTCAGTCTATTTATTTACTCTTTGTTTACTCCAGAGCAAGTCTTCATAGTTCACACTACTATCCGGGAAATGACCCGGCACGAACATAAACTAGCACTACATTCTGTTTACTGGTGCTCTAACACATAGCAGCACATTATTTAGATGTTCTCATGCAAGTAGAAATAGGAAGGAAGTCCCAGGGTGCTCTAGGGGCTCGAACACATGATCTCATTTGCAGCAGTGGAGTGTGGAGGCGGAGGGTGTGCAGACGCACATGACGACAGTGGTTCCTACATCTGGTCGGTTAACCAAGTTAGGGCCATGCAGGCAATAATCTGTTTCATGTCGGCCATCGGAAGAATAAAAAAAATCTGGTGGACAGACTGGGGGTGAGAGTTTTCACCCTTCCTGTCAGATTGCATTATTTGCTTACAGGCCAGAGATGTGTGAGCAGCACTGAAGAAAGTGACCTGATTGATTGGAACATGTCACACCTGACTGAACCATCTGTCCACAAGACCGACAGACCTGACTTTTAATAAATCCACAGGTCACTCCAAGACCTGCCACCAGTTAATATGTAAAAGTGAGCAAATATAAAACAAAACTAACTTAATTACTGGTTTAATATGTAATCACAATAACAATAAATCTTTTTCTAAACTAATAGAACACAATTATTGCTTCATTGATTTCTTGAGTAATTTTAAGGCTATTTTCAATATTTGATCCATAAAACATAGTCTGATTACATGAAGGGGCCTGGATCACCGTAACAGAACAGTATTATTTTAGCCTGGAGGTTCCCATTTTCCAACCCTGACTGTGAATAATTAATGAATGTTTTAAGCAGGAGATGAAAAGTAGTAGTTGTTTCTAATTGCACCCATGGAGGAAGATCAGACCACGTTCACGAGCAGTTAAAACACAAGTTATCAAACAAGGTTCGCAAACTGGTTCTTGCTACTATAATAACGCTGCACCCTATATATATATATATATTATTTTTTTTTCGTTACTGTGCCTTACACACTTATAAATTATTCCTTCGCATTTAGTCCAATCCATACAGTAACACACACACACACACACACACACACACACACACACACACACACATATACACACACAAATAAACACACACTAGGGGGCAGCAGTGAACACACATAATTGTCATGGTACGCAGCCCTAGCCAGGGCACCCAGGAAACTTAATAATTTAGATGCCTTGTTCTCTGTGCTGGCTTGTAAGAGACAGAACCACTACTTGGAGGTGGGTTGAAGTGTTATATGCAAGGACATGAATAACAAAAGAGGACCGATAGTGCTCCAATGTACGTGTAATGGTCTGTAAAAGGAGGGGGGAATGTCCTGAGGATCTCAAATTTTCACTCATGCTAGTGTTAAGGGCCTAGTTCTCCAATCACTACTGCTGAGCTCAATAGTTTAATGTCTTTAGAAACTTGCCTCTACCTTATTAATTTAACTAGATTGAGAGTCGAAATCCTGGCTTTGCCATGCTTTTGAACACTTTATTAAAGTCCTTAATCCTTTCTGCTTCAGGGGTACAGTACCAGTTTCCAAATGAGCTGGAGAATTAAGAAAAAAATTATAGTTATATAGTACGCATGTAAAGAATCTGAAAACTGAACCTAATTAATAATAATTATCCTAATCAACAAATCAATGCCACTTCAATTCATTTTAGGGTTTAATTTAGCTTTAATGTATATCCAGACCACAGTTATAGTGTGTTTAGATTCTTTGGAGCACCATGTACAGTGCAATAACACAGCCTGGACAAGATGCCAGAACACGTTCTGGAGTAGAACTTGCCGCATTCTAGTAGTCTACTTGCTAAATCAAACATTCTTAATTACATCATTTTAGTGATTTTATTTCAGTCCATTCTCATTATTATTACATGTTGTTTTTAGCTGTTTGATATTAAACAGTGCATGAGTGTGTGGGCACACACTCTATCTCCTGGGACACGTCCTGGATGTAGAGCCTCTTATCAGTGTTGTTCTATGAAACCTACCGTAACTCTGGCCTCGCTATTCTTAACAGAGCCTGCTGCCTATACAAAGAGCCAACGCAGCTGAAGTGGAAAAAACAAGATGTGGGCCTAATTAAAGGCCTAATTTGGAAAAAAACAAAGATTGAAGGCAGGCGATCGCTAACAAACGCTTCTTGCGCCGCACTGAAAAGTTCAATTACAGGTTTAGCGGGAGGGAAGCGTGCTGGAGCGAGGGCCCAGTGTGTGGCCATAGGGTCTGATGTGGTGGTGGTGTGTAGTGAAGCCGGTGCCATGTGAAAACAACTTTTCAAGCACCAAACCCACCAGGAAGAGTGAGTATGCAGAGGAGGAGGCAGCCGGGAAAGATTATATTAGTGGAGGTTTAGCTAAGCCAGCTAATGTGTTTTCTGTACTGTAAGAAACACATTTAAAAAAGTAAAATAAATTAATTTCCCCTAAACTTGCTTCCATTATTGTTTCCTATGAGGTAGCACATTAATGTATTTTTTAATTTTCAATAGATTTTCATTTAATTTTCAGTATTTTTATTATTATAGTTATATAGGGCGGCACGGTGGCTGAGTGGTTACAGCACTGTCGCCTCACAGCAAGAAGTCCCGGGTTCGTTCCCCGGGTCAGGCTGGGGACTTTCTGTGTGGAGTTTGCATGTTCTCCCCATGTCAGCATGGGTTTCCTCTGGGTACTCCGGTTTCCTCCCACAGTCCAAAAACATGCACTAAGTTGATCGGAAATGCAAATGTCCCGTAGTCTTACAAGTTCCCACCATTTACTGGTGGTTGTCGTCAGGAAGGGCATCCGGACGGAAAACTCTGCTCCAAAAACATTAACGTCCTACCCCAGGAACTGGGAAAACAGACAATAAACGAATAAATAGATAGAGAGATCGACAGTATATATGTACAATAAGTCAAAATACTTATTATACATTAAACTACAATACAGATATGTGAAAATGTCATTTCAGTTTAAAATGTCAGTTTCCCGAGTTTTATAATGATTTTATAAAAGTTACACCTAATCAACTCTGCTCATTTTGATCAAGCAAAGACTCATAAACAAAATAAACTAACAAAAAAGAAGTAATTATTTCCCCAAGGCTGTGTATGTATATCAACCGGTTTCCCATAAATCCCTACAGATTACCTAGAAACTCTTTACAATAAAACCAATAGCCATGTTTCAAGATGAACTGTTTATAAGAACATTCACAGTCTTCTGTGTGACGACATTTTTCAAGTCGAGTATTCCTAATCTAGCATAACAAGTGCCAACATAACATCTGTAAGCGTTACATCAGAACGACTACAAAATCGGAGGAACTGATTTTGGAAACCTGCCTGCACATTCCAAATGTCTGCACTCGTCTTTCACTAAAAATGTCAGCAATTATGCAGCACAGATGATAAGGTATATCCTGGCAGGGTCTGCAGATATTTTTTAAAAAAGATGCAGTTTTATGGATTTGGTGATTTAGCGCCAAGAATGTGGGAGTCTGGTAAGAATGTGCAACTGCACCAAGCATGCAGGAAAATATATATTAAAACTTGAGGTGCGAGTCAAAGCAGACGAATCAGATGAACAATCAGAGACGGCAATGTCTTTGCTCCGACACTGGGCGACTGAGCACCACGACTACATCTCCATTATGACAGAAGTCCTGTATCGATCACTTTCATCTGTATATTGTATCTTCGTTTCACAACCAAACTCGTCGTCTTCTTTTAGGGGTTGTGTGTGTGTGTGTGTTTCAGAGAGAGAGAGAGGGAGAGAGAGTATGTAAAAATGTGTGGTGTGGCCAGAAACATTACCACAAAAACCTACCCAACCACCCTGTTTTAAATTCTGTATATTACATTGTATGTTACAATCTAGTATACACACTTACGCATAGTTACAATGTATATCAAACACTTACACTATTGATTAAATACTTTGTTCCATCCCCACTCAAGAATAATACTTTCAACTAAATGTAAATAAAATATTATTGACTGCAGCTTTAAAGGAATGGCAATGAAATGACAATGGCAATCAAAGGAGTGATACAAAGACGATACACATAATGCATCCTAGGTGTGTAATCTAGAACACTGTTTCTGTAAGTCACCCATAAGTACAGATTTGCCCCTGTGTCAGAAGCCATGTTGGTTCTGCCACTTAGAACGTGAAGTCAATTTTATTTGAAAATAAGCTAAAATGTTGAGTGTCTTTCAATCCATCAGCGTTTGTTTGGGTCTAACCCAACAAAGAATGAGACTTCTTTGGATCGTTTTCAAATATTATGTATGGAAATAGTGAAAGAACTACATTATTTACAACTTTGTATCGACATTGTCTTTTTAAACTTTGTACTAATTCACCGGCTTATTATGGAATATAAAAAAAATGTGGTAAAGCCTTATAGTTGTTCATCCTATTTTACAACTCAGTAGTCAACAATAATAAATAATAACTCAAAAAAATAATAATATTGACACAATAAAACAATGGGAGTGGTTAAAGTACGAGGCTAGTGATCAGAAGGTCTGTGGTTCAAGCCTCAATACCATTAAGTTTCCACTGTTCGCTCAGGGCTGTTAACTCGCAATGGCTCAAAATTCTGTTCTGTTGTAATTGTAAGTCGCTTTGGATAAAGACGTCTGTTAATGCTGAAAATGTAAATGAAAATAAAATAAATCACAAGGTTAATTAGCAAATAACAGTTACACCATTTAGTTTCTTCATGTGGATGTGGTAATCTAACCTCTTCTCTCTTTTGATGTACATGTATGAATGCAACAAAAAGCACCTAACTGGCTGGAAAGCTCATGAAGACAACAGCTGCGATTTATGTTTGCATTTTTCAAAGGTGGTTTAAGTTCATTGCAAAGCAGCCTGTGGTGAACATAAAGATAAAATAAAACTGCACAGAAAAGATCAAATGTCTGTCTCATTGCTAAAGATATGTAAACCTGCTAAAAGAATTTAACCCCAATGTATGACCAAAAACCTCTAACAATAAGCACAGTTTTTAGAAGTGAAGCAAAAAATCTGATTTTAACATTTTAACATGGATTTTACACTCATTAACATGTCTAACTAAAACAGAACAGTGAGTCTTATCCTTTTAGTTATAAACCAAGTAACTCAAAACTGGCATGTCTGGAACTGATGGGTAAAATCATCCACTATATTGATCCCAGATATTTAGATCAGCTTCTCACTAGCTATACTTGTCATTATTGCTTCTCCATCTTATCCATTCAGAAACTTTTTATCTGTTCACCTGGATACTGGACCAGTGATCAAGGTAGTCAGTTCAAGCCCCTGCCAATGCGCCCTCAGCAAGACCATTCACCCTCAGTTAACTCAGTATAATCATATTTGTAAATGTATAAATGTATAGAAATAAAATTGTTACTTGGATGTAATCTGTAAGAAATCCATAATTACAGAGGTGACAGAAGTGCCTCTGAACCTGCTTTAGTCATGAATTAAGAACTTTTCAACAACTTGTAAGTCCTCACCCCAGTAACCTGCAATAAAAGTGTCAAAGGAATGTTTATAGGGCCACACACACTTCAAATCAATGAGTGCTCAACACTACAATGAGCAACAAGTTACACATTCAGAGCGAACAGAAGGATTAAGATTTCAGCAAAGTCAATTAGAAGATGTACGTATTTCTGATTAATGATTGACTAATAAAACAAATAAAGAGTTTGCTCATATGTACACTTCTGTCACCAGAGGTATTTGACTAACACTTAATTATTGACTTAAATAATTAGCTTTATGTATTTACTAACCAGTAGCCACACGATCCTGGTTAAACCAAAGTTGCTGCTATGTCAGATGTCTATAGTGTCTATAATCTTGCATAGTTCAAGCTGCTATACAATGTGAAAGCAAATATGAAGAATGGGGAAAATATTTAAACATAAAACGTATTGGGTTCTGATGTTTATATTTATTATAAAACATGAGAGGATTTTTTATAGCTCCATCATTTCTTTATTTCAGCATACCCAGAACTACAGATGGCACAATTTCAGTGTTCTATTGTAGAAAAGAACATACTGGTACCTCTCCATTCTTCGTTTTTAAAAAGATCTTGAACTGTACAAATGCCACTTATGTTATTCAAAGAACTCCCTAGCAATTTATAAAATTATACTCTTAAACTGTGAATCGTCTACTGCCATCTTGTAAATACATAATGTATATATAATTGCATCACCTATAGTATACATCACACACACAGATAGATAGATAGATACATAAGACAGATATAAAATAACTTTTTGTATTTGTAACTTTTGACAAGACCTTAAGATATTTGTCAAAGCTTTATTAGCAACATTGAATCATCATTTTATTTTCACAGACTGAAAGTTAAATTTTATTCATCAAAATGATAACTGATTAATTGACAACAGAAATATCTTAAAAATAGTCTAAAAAATAGACAAGGACTTTCAGCAAAGATACACTGAGACAAACGTACTGGATGATTTGCATTCATATAAAGGACCAGTGTTGAGCAGGCAGAGTGACTAGATTGAAGATGCAATAACAGTGTGCATAGCAGAGCCCATTACATAATTAAGAATAAGACATGCCTCAATTTGGAATGCTAAACTAATATTCAGCAACAATAGAGATATCGGACAGGGTTCTTTCACTTGAACAAAGGGTCTGAGACTATAGACAGGATCGATATTAAACGGGTTAGCTTTAAAACCAAACCTGAATGGAGTCACTTCTGAAGGCACCTTGTCTCGACAGAAACGTGCAACTACAAAGCTACTGGATGTTTAGCAACCAAAAGCAAGCTGAATGAAAGAGGAAGAGGAGTGCTTTCCAGAGAGTAATCCACCAAGCAGTAATGTGTGCTGTGACATCTGGAACTGTAATCAGGCGGCTTCTTTCAAATGCTGCCAAACCAAACAAGGCAATAACAAATCCACTTTACAGATCATCGATCTGGCCCAACACTGGCCAAACTAAACATGAGAGGTAAGGAGTCTGGCTCTTAAACCTGGCCCATAGGGTCACTCACTGTCTCTCTGACTCTCAAGGACCACATACCCACCTTAGCTTGCTGTCATCTCGTCTCACCTACAGCATAGACGGAAACATACAGACGGAACGTGAACCTACATTTGAGGTTTTTATAGCAAATTATGAATGTCATCCGTATTCTAGGCCTCATCGACTAGCATGTTAGATTCAAATGAGAAAACATTCAAGCATAATAAAGAAGCAGATAAATAAAATGAATAAAGTTGGGGCAATGACCTGGTCCTAGTCTGTATGAGTTTATCACAAGGTAGATGGTAATTATGCCTTTCATTTAACTTCAGATGCAAAAAAAGATAAAACAAACCAAATAAACAAATATTGTGGTTGGAGGTACTGGATAATTTCAAAGGCTTGAGGAATACTACAGTAATGCTTCAGGTTAAACCATTTCCAGATGTCCAGGAACAATACGTGTAAAGCAGGCCGGACGCATCATTGATTTTCTCTAAGCGACAGTTTTGAGTGGTAATTAGGCTCTTGCACACTAGCACTCATATGAAGGGATGAAAAACATAGATGACTGTCTTAGAGACAAACTCACCTCCTGTAAGTAGCTCAAGATTTGATTATGCACAAAATACATGTACAAATATGCTAGGTACTGCGCTATAAACATTCATCACCCAGCGTTGATCATAACGCATTAACGAGCTGGTTGTTACGTTGGTTAGTAGAGATCAGATAGGAAACTTAATTTCTATCTACAGACTGTAACTACATACTTATAATTTCACGATATGTGTACAGTAAAACATGTATATTTACTACCAAAATGTGTAATTTGGAACACAACCCAAGCGCTTGTAAGCGACTAATATAGGAGGGGATCCAGTCGATAATAGAGTAAGATATAATAGCAGTTTCCCCATCATCACCACTATACATATATAATCTTCTACATCTATAGCTCTAACAAAATCGCGACTGTGAAAATATCATCGCCTATACATGTTATTTGATATGACATTTGTAATTATGATGTTCATCTAAAATCGAGCCCCTGCACACTCACAAAAACTCTGATTTACTGTGTCAGAGAAACACAATCAAACTCTGAAGTGCTCAAGCCAGGAACTTTCACCGCTAAAGTCAAAAATATAGTGTGAAACGATAATTACACACACTAGGCAAGTTTACTGGTGACTGGTCACCTTTCATACACAGTGGCAATTCAAAGTGCCTCACATGGGAAAAAGCATTTAAAAGCATTTAAACGATTAGAATCATTTAAGCATTCCCGAGATTTAGAACCTCAGAAAGGCTCATTTCAAACGATGTTACGAATAAAAGCTTAAAGATGTAAAACAAACAAAAAAACAAAAACATAAGCAAGAGAAAAGAGAAACAATTTTAACTCTGACTACACTAAACGAATGTCCACCTATGTAACGTAAAGTGCAGGAATTTCGGCCCGTTAATAGCGACCACCGGAGAGCCAGGAGGCGGACGCACTTGCTTCATAAAAATATAAATAACATTACTGAAATTCATCATTATGACATTTTTTTAATTACAAAAGCAAATAAAAGTCTAAAGTGCATTTATATAAACAAAAACCATTGAATACTTTGGCAAATTGATTAAATAGTAACTCCGCCCAAGTGTAGTGTTCCATTTGAAATAAAAGTCTCCAATGAAAGTGTGCAGTAAGACCAAGTGCACACTACACACTACATTAGAGTAGACTTACATAATTGCAGTTTGGGACACACATGTTTTGAGGTCAGCATTAACCTTGCTCACAAAGAATTTAAATACATCAAAATAATAAAGCCATATGAGTTATCCTATAGCAATTTAGTTGTGTTAACTAGCAAAAGCAGAAAATATAATGTAAATTGAAAAATATTTCACTGGCAGAGCAGAAAAATGCAGATCTATAGATTTTTTTTACTAGAAAATACAGAAAAAAAATGATCCTTAGGGCTTCATGTTTTACTTAAGTCCGAATATCTGACCTGTTATGGTAAATCAGCATTGGGTAGAATTAAGTGGTTCAATTTTACATAGAAGTTAGCTATGCGTGCATTTATAAAATGTAGATGTAACCACAACAAAAAATTAACCCCGTATGTTTCACTCTTGAGCATTATTCTAACGTGTTCACGGTCCATGTGTTTTTGACACATGAATAAATATGTATGTGTGAGCAAAGCCTTTGTGTGAATACCAAGTAACTAACTGTAAAAGAACCTCTGCAATAAACAATGTGACATCAATTGACCAAAAACTAGCACAGATGTCTTTTGGAAAAGACTTACGGCCGGCTTAAGGCAGCACTGAATCACGAGTGATGGAAGCGGAGTTGATGATGCGCCCCGCTGAGAGAGCTCAGCAGGTTTGACCCCAGGCCAAAGCTGAGAGAAATATTATAGTGGGAGGATAATGCACCACCCTGTAAATTCTGCCCCTGGTAATCTGAGGTGCCAAAATATTAAATCTGCATGGCAGATGAACAACGACATCACGTTATCAGCATCTGGATGTACCAAGTGTTAAATGAGAAAATCTAAGTCAAATAAAAATGCAAAAAGTAAACACACCTTTCTGTGTTATTGTTGTTTAAAGGTCTAGCGTAGTCTGACATTAAGTTATGAATTCTGATTTTTTTTTTAAGAATCAAATGCTATAATAATGTGTTACCTGCAGAATTATAGTAAGCTAAAAGTAACAACAAAGTGTATTATTATTTTTTTTTATATAAAATGAATAAAAAAAAGCATATATGATGCTTCTCTTTAAATGTTTCAGTGTGTCCATGTGCTCTACATAACATGTTTATAAAGATCATTGTACAAAATCTCACATAAAGACATTTGAAAATATGCTGTTATGAGCTATTACACTTTTATGGTAATAAGCTTATAAGCTATTGCAGGTTACGACCTATCGATATGTCAGAAAACATGTTTTTAACATGCACGAACACAAAACACTACAGATCTCACATCTCTCTCATCTACTGACTTGCCATGAACATTAGGTACAGATCTCTCCTGCAAAGTTTTCACCCAAACAATCTGCTGTAAATCTCTTAAAGATACGAGGCATGGAGTCTGAAAATGAAATGGAGCCATGCAGGTCTGTTCTCTGTTGCTGGGAGAAAGTTGTTGTTTTATGCAGCCAACAATACAACTCTTCATGCAAGACTTCTAATTGTCTGTAGACAATCGTATGTAGAACTGTAAACAAGCCAAAAAGGTCAATCCTCTAGTAATCAAGAGGGCAAGCTCTGGTGGGACTTTTTGCCAAGTGATGGATGGTACAAGGGGGAATAATTACAATATTACGGAAGTCAAACAGGCTCATTTTCCTTTTTCCTGATATCAAATTATATTTACTGATATACAGAAAAGTCAGAATTTATTTAGTGTGTGTGTGCATGCATCTTGATGCGGGCTGTCGACCTGTTCATGTTTTTAGTGTAACTAAACTTGGAGTGTTTATAGAACCAGTGAAACTCATTTAATAATGTCCCCTCAACACACCAAAACAGATTTACGATAATCTAATTCAAATTACAATAGACTTGCAATAATCTTATTTTTAAATGAGAGCTTTTGCTACATCACCAGCTCGACTAAATCAGAACATTAGACAAATTGAAGGATAAGCTGTACAGATGTTAGAATCATCAAGCAATTTCAACAAATATGAATGTTATCTTCACTAGATTTTGGTAGATATTGAGATGTGGTTTGCTAAGATGAATGGAACTTCCAACCACAAGACCTGCATCATGCAAGTGTTGCCATGTAACACATTTCTTATACTGCCAACACATATACCCCAGAATATAATCAGCATTAGTCTACATTACTTTTTTTCTGGGTGAAAACAAAGTTCAGACATGATCAGATTAGAAGACCAAAAACGTGCAAAACACAAAACAGAAAATGTCCGATCCTTTCATTTCTAAAATCATACCAAGAAAGCTAAAAAAAAAAAACATGTGCTAACCAAAGCCGAGGAAGATGCAAATCCAGGTCTGAGTATGAAAAATGAGGCGGTTCGCTCCGTCATGCCGGCTGAGGGTCTGAGACTCTGAGGTTTACCTCCCATTGCAGCACACACATCAAAGACCCCAAGCTTAGCCCTGAGCTAGTGCTGCCGCCATGATGGAAAAACAACAACAGCACGCTCGGTTGAAGAAAATCACTGTCAGATTAGGACCAGGCCTCCTTTAGCCCTCTCTCTTGCCATTTCCTGTATTAGCTGTGGTCTGGGTGCTGAAATCTCCCATTATGTGGCCAGAAATACATGGATACCGAGTGCTTGTATATGTGTGTGCTGTGTGGTGAAAAGCAGCTGGTGGTGTGGTGATTTCCAGTCTAAGATCTATCCGGCCGAGACGCTGATGAAATTGCGGCCTACAGCGCACACATCATACACACCCAGGCATTACACATTTATCCAGACCTGGCAGTGTCCTGATTAGAGCTGGATCGGTGCTCGTGCTCAGTTCCAGACGGTAACCTCACTGCAATTACCACGGCATTTAACACCGGCTCCGTTAGGTCTTCATCTAGAACAATCTTCAGCCTTGCCACAAATAATGCAAAGTCTTTTAAAAAAGCCACAATTGTATGTACAAATTAAATTAGCTATTAATACCCAATAGACTAAGAAGAAATACTGCACATATTAGCAATGGGACTTGCAATGGTGTTTGGAATATGAACGTAAGAGTTGTCTATAACACATCTGCTTTTGAGAGGTGTAGCGGTCACGCACCATTGCCCATCTTCTCCTGTGCTGGCAGCGGAAATGCGAGGAGGCCCCTTAGGCGAAGCGGCTCCATCCTGCCTTTCACACTCTGCTGCTGGGACTGATGGGTATTATGGGAGTGCTTGTTCACAAGATCCGGGTCATTAGGAGTAATCGGGCAGACCTTTCTCAACCTGGACATCCCGAGGGGTTAAAATGAGTTCCTCATTGCTCCCAAAACGCAGTCAGAGAACGAACACTTATAACAGATGGACCTAAATTCGGAGTCCCCAAAAGAACCACTTATCACTTTCTGCCAAACGGAAACACCTAGTTTACATAAAATACAGATATCACTGCTGTGATTTATTTTGTACATTCAAAATGCTAATCAAACTAATTTAATCAGATTGTGATAGTGGTGTGTTCCAACAAATAAATACTCAAATTAATGTATTATTTGGGACACGCATTATCATAAAATGCAGATCTTCTTACTAAAACAAACAAACAAAGTATGATATGATGAAGATGAGTACTCTATAGAGACTGAGAATGCTCCATCTGTACACTACCAAGTCTGGCTGGTTTGTTTACATTCCTTTTTCTAGTGCTCCTACAGACATCCCACCAAGAGCCGTTTACTCTACCGCAATCTTCTCTGATTGCAAATAAAAACATGCCAGATTCTATTGCTAAACGCCTAGCATCTTTTGATACTGTGGTTCGAAAGGTAAACACAATCTGCTGCTGTAGTCGGTCTTATAACCACCAGTCGACCAGTTGAGAGTCAATCCTATGCAACTTCATATACTGTAATCATTTGGGTTTGTAACGCTCAACACAGACCGGATGAAATACAAAGACTTCACATTCTGTCCGGATGTACTTTTTGTGTCTTGACATTCTCGTCAAACATGACCGTTGAAAATTTTTCCCCTGGGCGAGTTCTTGTCAAAGAACGTATGATTATTAGTTTTGTTTATGTGTAGCACTGTCACCTCACAGCAGGAAAATACTCAATTTAATCTCCAGTCGAGTCAGTCCGGGTTCTTTCTGGATGGAGCTTGCATGTTTTTGGACTATGAAACCGCAGCTTTGTTAGGAACCTCACAAAGACACTATGAGAGCATAGAGTCTGAATAACTGAACAACTGAATAGTCCTGTAGGTTTTAGGTACTAGCTACTAGCATGCACAAAATAATGCCATGCTGGTCGTAAACCCAAATAAATAGGCAGGGATGTGTCAGGAAGTGCATCCAGACTATGGTAAATAAAAGATGCAGCTGACACAGTGCTTCACATAATCTCTAGTGTGACTCCTTCACTCTTAAATAGTTCTTAAAACTTTAGTTGGCCAGCGAGAAATAAAAAGATGGTAATCTAGCTCAGTCTGTTGGACATGGGTTTGGAAATTTCCAGATATGTAAGGGTAAAAAACATTTTCCTAACACTGAACCTAAACACTGTGATGTAGATCGCTTTGAAAAACTTTATTTTTCAATGAACAAAGTTTGTAAACAACAGTAGCTTTTTTTGTAGACTTGTTACACGTGTATATAACACAATAAAGATTTAATAAACGTTTAATATGTTACATAAATTATAACACGTCCTGTTTTAGAGCATGTTCATTTAATGGGACCGGCCGGATATTAGGACCGAAACAACTGTGTCCTGATGTGGTCTATTTAACCGGACTGCGTGTGTATGTGTATATA
>JAOTRQ010000032.1:1548421-1562965 GCA_028565875.1 Hoplisoma paleatum
GTATTAAGAACAGAGAATGTAACACAACACGTGTAGTGTATTACACAGTATTATGATCATTATGGCTTTCCATAGTTTGAGTTCCGATGCAAAGGATGCCGGGAAATGTAGTCGCTATAGCGAATACAAAGGTTCCGGCTCCAAAATGCGATTAATTGCAATAAAAAATTAACGCGTTAAAGTCCCGGCCCTAATAACAATATAACATATTTGTTATTTAGCAGATTTGATCTAAGCAATAAGGGCCTTGCTCACAAACAGGCAATGATGAGACTTGAACCAGCAACCATTTGATTACCAGTCTAGAACCATTACCAACCATCTTTCCTGTTGGGTGTCTACTTCATTGAAGAACACCGTTTTGATTAACCCATCTGCCTAAATGACTGAAGAACATCATAAACTGCATAGGTTTCTGACCAGATTTCAACAAGGCCATTCATAGACTGAGCAAAAACAAACTCCGGGAGCAAAACACACACAGAATGGAGTGCTAAAGGCAAAGGAAACAACGCCAAATGATATGCCAGAAATATGCCTGTTTGGATTTTTTTTTTTATAAAGAAAGGAAGTCTGCAGACTGGGACTCCCTCTTTCATCAAGAAAGGTTCTTCTCTTCACAGAATGATTATGTACAGATTACTTCTTACTTTTTCTGTCTGTTTTGTGTCATGTGTCCAGTAAATCCAGAAACATCCTGACTTCAGTTATTCAAAACCGCAGCCAGTTCTTCAAAGAGGCCCAGACAAAAATGATTGAACTGGCTGTTCTACCTCTCTTACACTCCAGCCTGTAGTGCAGGGGCTATGTGACCAGGGTGAACCAAAACATCCGCTCCCTCCCCCCCCCACCCCTCCAAACGCTGTTCGATGGGTTAGGTGTTCTGGATATGGAACGTGTATTATGTGTATAATGTAAATAAAAATTCACAGAGCAAAGTGTCCTGCAAATTGATCTGATTGCACATTTTAACTCAACTTACAATTTTAATTGGTTCCAAAGGGTCAAAATGTTCTTAAATGAAAATAAATCAAGACCAGACTGAAATAACCAATAATACAATAAATCAATGTCTTTTTAGAATCAGTGGTGTATGTAGACAGAAGGCAGCAGGTTTTCAAACAGACTCATTGTAATTAATTGCTTTGAACTTGATCTACATGAGAACAAATAGAATTGAAGTATTTCAATAAATAATTACGCACAAATCTGATTAGAACCAGGGCAATAGAGAAAACATTGATCATTATTTTCCCCATTGATAATATAATTAATTTGTACAGTCCATCTTATAGAATGTGATCATTCTAAACAGAACAGTGGACTGGCAGGACAATTTTAAACACGACAAAATCATAAAGATAATCTATCAATAAAAACACATCTGTTTAGAAATGTTGCACTTCACCAGCACAAACATTTGGGTGGTCAAAAGCCCCAGGCCTCCGCCCTACACAAATCACTCGCTAATTGTTGTAATTCTACTCATGGTGACAGTTTCAGCCTGTAGAGTATAAGGACCAGTGAGCTAAACTAACTTACGGGTGTTGACAGAAAACAACCCACGTGCCAAAGCCTTCATTAGAGCAACACCACCCAAGAACGCTACATATCATCCAGGCTTTCACCAGTAACCAAATCTAGCCCAGTGATTTGTACAAAGTCTTGTACTATGCATGTTAATGAAAGAAAGAATGATGATAATGTTTAGTTTATTTAAACTAACGTGCCTGGCAAGATTGACCACATTGAGTACACCGGATCAGAATTTCAGAGAATAAATTGCCTTGCTGCTTACTACTAACCTAAATTATACTTATAAGACATCAAACGTAGAAGGAGGAATATTTAGACACGCTACTTCTAGCTATATATATGTCCATGAGGCAGTCATACCAGTAGGGTGAAGCAGTACAACCCTAGCAGACAGTTATCTCCCTTGCTGTACCAAAATTAGTTCAATTCTATTAATTACAAAACATTACAAATGCAACACCAATTTCTGAGCAATTTAAAGTTAAGGGTCTTGCTCAGGGGCTCGAACAGTGGCAAATTTGTGGACATGGGGCTTGAAAAAGTGGTGTTCGGTGGAGGTACCTGATGCCACTAAGCCATCACTGCCCTATAGCTAGATAGATAACCGGTTTATAGATAAGGCTTATTAACTTGAAGCTTAAGATGCCAGAAATACATCAAGAACTGACGACCAAAATTGGTAAAATATCACGAGGAGAAATTTCTCAGCCAGACTTTCTTGGCTGTGACGTCTATATTTAACTGTTCCCATAAAGACCGTCATGAATAGAAATTACCAGGCCTTGGTGTGAGTGAGAACTGCGGAAGTGGCTGTTCTCTTCACACAACTTAGTATGTGTTTGAGGGCAGCTCTGGTCAGAGTTGTCACACAGACCGGGATAATAATAGGATGTGTTACGTTCTCGATGCAAACACGACCATTCCCACGTTACGCAGGCTGGTGTCACTTGCAGCAATAACCAAAAAGACCCTCCTTCTCAAGAGCTTCCCTAAAGAATAAAAAAAAGATAAAATAAAAACAGCCCACCAAGACTCCCAGCAGTTCACTTGACTCCCAAGCATATGAGCATTCCCTGTTTATCTTCTATTATAAATAACTTTTGGGAAGACGTGGATCGATACTTTCCCTGTGACCAAATAAAGAGGGGTTATGAGTAAGCATCTTAAAGACTTTTCTCATCTCCATGAATTTTGTTTATGTGCTGTTCCCATGGCCCTGCGGAGAATCTTTGGTGATAACTATACCTCAATCGGTACAGACAAATGCCACAACAAGAGAGCAAGAGAGGGAGAAACAGTGTGAACGTTTAACTCGGCCCATCAAGAGAGCTGCAAAAATAATCTGGCTGTGCTTCCCGGCTAACACATATGAGCGAGCAGAGACATGAGGTTACCGCTCCCGGTGCTTGCCTTGGCCTGAATATCCATTCACATTTCCTATGGTTTCTCTCAAAGATGCAAAGAACTTTTATTGCAATATGGGTTATAATTACGACAGGGTTGCAGGCTGTAATTGAATTGTAAAGCGGGGAAAAGTTGTCAAAATATAATTACAGCTAAAATATGAAACTGTAGTGAAACTGTTGGCAAGCTAGCGGCGTAAAACATTTGGTTTCAGTCCCCGAAATAGGAAAGAACAACAACAAAACCATTACTTTATGTCAAAAGATTTAGATCCTGAAAAAATTCTGAGAAGCAGTGATCCAAACTAGCAACCATAAGAAAGAAAACACTTTTACTACTGTAACAGTAAATTTAGAATCAGAACCAACACATGTGAACTCTAGTGCAAATCAACACTGAGATATTAACACAAAATTAAACACGAATCACTACACTTTCATTGCTTTGTGATGGTTGGCTGAATAGATGGGTCAGTGTCAGCTTTCTCCAGTGTTCACTCTCTCTCTCTATGAGAGATGTCACTTGTAGTAGACGAGCCTGGGATAATGAGATCCATGTCATGGTGATGTCAGCCTAGCTTATTCTTGACCAATCATTAATGGTGTCGTGTCAAAATAACAAAAGTACAGCATTTAACCGAAAGAAATCTTGTATAAAAGTCGGTAGTTGAAGTAAGTCTGAGAGGTTTCTACATTATCAATAATCATTAACATTTTAAATGAAAACAATTTATAACCGCCGTACATTTTAAAGTTTAGATCCGTTCATGCTCGCCAAAACAAATGTCACTTAGACCCCTTACAGAACAGACGAGGCTAATAATAATTCTTTTTTCTTCATCTTTA
This sequence comes from Hoplisoma paleatum, assembly GCA_028565875.1. Taxonomy (NCBI): domain Eukaryota; kingdom Metazoa; phylum Chordata; class Actinopteri; order Siluriformes; family Callichthyidae; genus Hoplisoma; species Hoplisoma paleatum. The sequence continues at coordinate 1,552,207 of JAOTRQ010000032.1, forward strand.
ATGCAGGGTTATTGGATAAGCAGTATAAATGGGTAGCACTGGCATCTCACAACAAGGTCCGGATGTGGAGTTTACATGTTTTCCCTGTGCTTGTAGGTTTCCTCCCATAGTCCAAAAACAAGCAGTCAGGTTAATTGTAGACATTAAATTGCAAGACTGGCACTCCGTTGGAAAAGTTCAAGCACCCCAGTGTCAATTAAGATTTTAATGTCCTGTTTTCCACTTCATTTACATCCATGGCAGGAAATGGTTAGTCCACTATACAAGTCCACAAGTTTCTATCAAACTTGCACAATTTAGCATCTCCGGTTTACTTCATTTGCATGTTTTTGGATTGTGGAAGGCCCTCACGCAGACACAAGAAGAACATGCGAGCTCCACAAACAACCTGGACTGCTCCACTTGAGGCCACTGTGCCGCCAACCCTGACAAGATAAGCGACCAACAAGACAGAATAAGGGAATAACAAGGAAGAGTATATTTTATATAAAATTATTCTTGTTGTTTAACTAAACAGTTAGCAATTGTTTAATCAAAATGTTGCAGATTTTAAAGGATAAACACGACTCAAATAACCCAGTTTGGAAAACTATGTTCGATCATTAAAGTATGAGTAAACAATAAACTCATGAGTGTAATAATGCAGGTCTTGAAATAAGCCAGACTTTTATAAGTTATATGAAACAAATACATTTCGGGACACCTCAGCTAACATCTTTTTAGCAATCATTATACTAATATAAGTACTATATTTTATACTAATATATTTATCTTTATACTAAGATAATTGATTAGTTCTGGTTTGGTATTTGTATGTCAATCTTTATCAGGAAAATTGTTATTACAAAAATGGCCCCCCAAACCAAATTTATGTCCATTTCATTCTTGGATATATAAACTAACGTTTACATTAATGGAATATTGAACAGGCTTTCTATCCAAAGGGACTTACACTTGTGCTTAAATTTAATTAAGAGTTAAAAGACTTGCATGGTGGTTTACCCGACCCGTACCCACCACCACTGTCCGCTGCCAACTGCTAATAATTCCTCTTCATTCGGAAACTTTAGTTCTACATACATCATTAAGATACAGAAGAAAACTCAGGAAACCTTGCCTGACCTGTGGTGGTCTCTGCCCTGGTGTTTGGATTTTACCACACTATAAAACATTCACTGCATGGAAACCAAGCCTCCACATACCCAGTCATCATTGTTTGAAGTGGTAAGAGACATATGAGTAATCAAAGCACAAATGAGTTTGTGTAACACTTGGCATGTCGATGTCTGCAAGGATGATAAGGCATTCTCATTGTTATTTTATTTTCCTTCCAGTCCTTGAGTTGTCAAGGAAAAATACATAAGTGTGTAAAAAAAAAACCTTGATCATGTTTAAAAATATATACGTGACCACCTGAAAAACTTAGAGCGGTCAGAAAGAAAACCACAATGGTTAACAACAAAGCGCATACAACAGCTTGACACTTGTGTTTTTCATTAGAGCTCGGACTGTCAGATTGGATTTGTGTGAGGGAAAGATGGAGAAAATAGATGAGGAAATGGGGAAAGATAGAACACAGAACAATGCAATAGTCAATGCAACACTGTGATTTTTCCACTGCCAGTTTCCACATTGCTTGTGTGCTACAAATTAATAATGTAATACAAAATACGTCTAAACTTGCATACTAGTCGAAAATAGACGCAGAAAAAGCACCACCAAATATGTCATTCAAGCAGCTGAAGTTGATTAAACATACAGTGGAACCTTGGCTTAGAAATGTAATTGCTTGTTCTTAAGTTAAAATGCATGTTAAATCTAAAACATATTCTGTCCAAATGATCAGTTTCCTAATGAAAACCAAGGAGCTATCATCCTGTCTTGATGCCAGTATAGAGATAATAGCCCGTAGCGATATAAGGTTGGACATTGGACAACTAGCATAGAACAAACATTTAAACAATCAAACAAAATAAACAATATAATAATTATCAGATTATTAGATTTAGATATTTCAAACATTTCAATCATATTTTTAGCTTTAGGTTAAGTTTTACTTACTCTTGCACTTAGTTACTTTAAATGTACTTATATTTATTTTACATTCGTAACTGTTTACATTCTTAATCACTTACTTACATTCCGACTTACAGGTTTATTTTCTACATTGTTTACTTAAACTTGTATTTCAATTGGTTACTTAAATATACGGAAATTGTTTACAGTCGTAAATTCTTATTTTTGATTAGATCAAAAATGTTAATTAAACAAGAATATTAGCAAATATTACTATGTCATGGACCTACTTTGCATGTGTGACGAGCATCTATGACAGCATCTAGGAATAAAGATACTGGAACAGGTATCAACGGCCCCACAGTTATTTCTTCGCATGACAGTTTATGAAATGACACCTGACAGGTTTACGACTTATGACGGTGCCATGACCGAGGGTTAGAGTGTAAGTCAGTACAATTTCGACATATCGTAGGTAAAAGACAGTGCAGTGTGTACCGCTCATCTGTGAATAATCAGAGCATTGTGGGCTACTCGACACAGGTCTGTGCAGTCTAATAAGCTATATTACAAAAACAGCCATACAGAAGTCATTAATGTATAATAGTATAATATAATAAAGATGGCAGAACATTTTTGAACACATTTTGTTCAGTTGGTGCACCACAAAGTTCCAAACAAAGCCTAAAGTGAAAGCATAAACTACTTTTTGAAAGATAAAACTAACTTTTATGCCAAAGATGAAACATACTTGTTATGTGTTCATTTCCCTGAGGATTTAACTTAACCTAGCATTTAAAAGCTACCGTTTTGTTTTTGGCTTTCCTTAGGTTGTTTTAGTGATATGATTGGGGTCATTATTTTATTTTCAAGTGACCCCTGGTGAAACAAACATATATGGAAGGTACTGACATGACTGAATCATGAAATCTTCTTCTCCATATTAACAGTCTGCATCTCACTCCAGGAAAATCTTTTACCTTCTCATGCTGCGTCTAACACTTTATAAATAAATTAGTGTTTCATCACTAAATACAAACAAGAAACTATTGACTGATTTGTTATAACAGTTTGCCTCGCTACTTTAGACAACCTCCTTTTATCTCTAATACAATCACAAACTATTTCCTGCATTACAATAATGTCTTAGCACCGATCCAAGCTGTACAATCCCAGTCTGCTGCATGAATACTTCCAACCCCATCTGCCCGATATAGCAAATGTTTGCTTCCACTTTTGAAACTGAATTTTATTCCATTAATACAAAACAGCTGGAACTTGATCAGTGAACACTGAAATAGATGATAGTTTTTCAGTTCATGGTAAACTAAGCCTTTCCCCAACATTTCTAAATACTCAACAGACTTAAACCCCTTAGAAATGTTTTAAAGCTCTTGACCGGTAGTGTATACGGTTGACACATGTTGCCCCAAACCTAAACAAATGTTAAGACAGACTGTTCAAATGAATTTTTTTGGCACCCGATTTAAGCTGCAAAGACTGTCCACAGTGTAAATATGAAACCGCATGCACTGTCGAATTTTCCCATTGAATTCTTGCCACATTTGTAGACGCCATCAGATCCAATTGAAGATAGAACTCCCTGCGATCACAACACACTGTTGTAACAGCCGAATGTTAGCTATGCATGATTTTGTTTATAAATGTGCAGACATATCCAACTAAAGCCTGAACAATACAAAAATCTGCTCAAAGACAGGTCAGGGTTTGAGCAGTGGCGTGTAATGTGACGGGTGACCTCTGTGCTGGCAGCAAGGAAACGAGGAACGTTTCGGTTAAGCACAAGCACAACCGGTCCTTGTTCCAATAATCAATCTGGGATAAAAAAATATGCAAATATAAACAGTGCTATTTCACTCACTTACTTTTTTAACCACTTATCCCAGGGGTGTCAAACATATGGGCCCATGGGCCACATGTGGCATAAAAGACAACAAACAGACATTAACACTATTCAATCTAAAACATGCATTTACCATACATGGTTACCATTTCTGATTACAGTCGAATCCGGCTAATTGGACCACCGGTTTAGGGACCAGCCGCTTATTCGTAACGAATCCTAAAGATCAGAAATAAATCCTATTACATACGTGTAATTTTATTTGCTTATTCTGACCAAAATTCCGTTTAACCGGACTAAAGGACGTGAGAGCGTCTTTGTTTGTGGTGAGTTTGTTCAAGTGCAGTCCGTTAAGAGAACGAGTCAGATCATATTAAATAAGTTCTTAAAACGTTTACTGGAATATAGTAAGAATTTTTTTAATGATGCTTCACATGCTGAGTACCTTAAACATTGTGTTGTAAATCATTTCGAAAAACTTATTTGCAAATGTATTTTCCAATGAACAAAGTTCATAAGCAGCAGTAGTTCTTGCTTGTTTGTTCGCTATGTGTGTATAATTCACAATAAAGGTTTACTAAACATTTAATATGTTACATCAGTGATAGCACGTCCCATCTTGTAACATAGGGCATGTTCGTGAGATCGGATCGTGTCCTGATGTGGTATGATTAACCGGATTTGGCTGAAGCACTTCAGTTTCTGTAATTCTATAAATATGTTCGTTACTGTCACCCTATTTCTACGTTTTGTTAAAGTTTGTTTCATACTGGATGTTATGTAGAGCTGGGAAGCAAACAAAAATTACCAAACAATATTTTGGAGTCAGGTTGTCAGCCTTTGTAGGTTAGAAAGGTGGGAAGAACTAAGGACAGAATACATATCTGACAATACACTGTAAAATCGTAGATCTGAATTGAGTGTCCGTTCAGAAATATTTACAAATAAAGTGTATAAGACAATCAAATGAAATGGGAAAGAAGATTATTTAAAGAACATGTTATACTTTTTAAATGTTTTTGTATTCCCATGAAAGGTTTGAAGTTTAAATTAAGGATCAAAGCTAGTACTATTTCTTAATGTGAGAATGATTTTGTGCCAAGTACATCATGGAGATGTTTTTAGAGCCCACAGACCTGCTCTAACTTGTTTGAAAGCAGAACTGGACGGACCAGAAACACCCTGGACAAGAGTGCCAATCTATTGTAGAGGCAACCACACACACGCACACCTACCTATAGCACAACAAACAAGTCTCTTCAATTATCCTGACCTGAGCATGTTGTTAGACTGGGTGAGTCCATACATAAAGCACTCTTAACCGTTTGTCCAATCAGTACCGTGTCTGTTTGGTGGAGCCTATTCCAGCTTGCACATAGAAACATCCTGAACAGGGGTTACCGGTGCATCGTAGGGCACACACACACGGACACACACACACTACATGTAAATATTTTTGGACTGTGGGAAGAAACCTGTAGCACTTTATTTTTAAAACTACAAACTCTGTGTACAAGATAAGTCATGCTTGTCATACTGTGTGAATAGATCTAGATGAACAGACGTTAAAAAGGAAGAATAAGCAAGGAAACAAAGTCCGTGTGTGTGTGTGTGTGTGTGTGTGTGTGTGTGGGTGTGAGTGTGTGTGAAAGACGAAAAAGAAAGATGTTTAAGTCATCGGTCCGACTCTGACATTAAGCAGCACAGCGTGCGGAGCGCGGCCCAGCGGCCCCTCTAATCTGCTCTGATTTATGGAGCGCTCTTCCTCTTTTGGGGAGGGCCTCAGAGCCTGGAGACAGCCTGGCGTCCTCCCCACAGCCCAGAACCAGCCCAGGACAAACTCAGCGTCTCTCTCTCACCTCTGTCACACACACACACACACACACACACACGCACACGCACACGCACACGCACACACACAAACCCCTTGTCCGACCGGCCTTGCACCAGGGAAACCACTACATAATTCACAGCACACACACACACACCAAGCATGGAATATATGCAGTATTTGTCTCATCTAATCATACACAGATGACAGTGGCACGTAAAAGAGAAGTCTTGTAAACATGATCCGTTCTTTGTCTGCACTAAAAGCTGAACTTCACCTCTTCAATAAGAGCCAGAAAAAAACTTCACCAAGGTCAAAAGTTTATTGAAGGGCCTTACTGAAGGGCCCAACTGTGACTCAAACCAGAGAGCATTTAAAAACGAATCCAGTCCCTCAATCACTAAGCTATTTCCAGACTGGGCACTGTGTCTAGTATCAGCCATAACATTATGACCACCCTGCTAATATTGTGTTCGTCCCAGATTTGTCGTCCTGGGAAAGACATGAATTCTGACATCTTTCATTCAGAACCAGCAACAATGACCCATGACCCAGTCACCAGTTTATCAATGTCCCTTTTCTTTTTTTCTACAAGCAGCAGTTGTGTAATCTGGCCATTACAATTTGTCCCTCGTCAAACCTTTTCCCATTATTAATGCTACCCATATCTAGTCTGAGGATAACAATGCTACTGCCTAATATATCCCACCTACTAACAATTGCTATGATGAGATTATTATGAGTCATGCGCTATTCATTTCACCTGTCAGTAGTCATAATGTTATGCTTGGCCAGTTGTATGTGCATACTTGGATTTATCAGACTCCTACAAAATGACCTTTACCTCCAGTGAGCTACTGGGTGCATGTTCCTGATCAAACTGTCAAAAACAGCCTCCTGGAAGGTGGCTTAACATCCCCTAGTGGGACATCTTGATAAGAATTAGAACCGAGAGCACTAGGATTGACAGTTCTGCCACTGGTGGCCTGTTTTCTTTACATATAAGTGCAGGCTCTTACACAAAGCACGTGTCGGGTTTTTAATAAAGCTGCAACATCATCCAGTGGACTCTTTAAAGGTGGCACGAGCAATCCGGCATGGGATGGACGTCATCTTCCTCAAACCGGAATTCAGCGTACAATCTCCAGGACGTTTATTATCGAAGTGCCTGATATTGTGATAAGAAGTTCTATTGTCCAAAATGTCTGCCCCGATCCACATCCAGGTTATCCAGTATTCGTTAGAACCCGGGGTGGCACAGTGGCTAAATAAGTATTGGGACAGCAAGAAGATCCAATCCTCAGGTGGAAACAGATTGGGTCTTTTCAGTGTGTAGTCTTTATGTTCTATCCACGTCTATGTGGGGTTACTCTGGATGCCACGGTTTTCTCCAACAATCCAAAAATATGTAAGTAAGTGGATGGGGACAATTGTAAAAAAAACTATGCAGAAGATGTCTGATGGATGGATCGGTACCTACTGTCCATGACAAGTCAGCAGTTAAAGGTGAAGAAAATGCTTTTAGTAGAAGTAGAAGTTTTCGGGAGTAATGGTTTTCTGGTTTAGTAAAGGTATTTGGATAGAGACCAGAAGGTGACCAGTTCAAGTCCAACAATCACCAAGCTGCCACTGTTGGGGCCCCTGATCAAAGCACTTAACCCTGGATTGCTCCAAAAATGGTGTTGCGTTTTAACTTGATTGTTAAAGTGTTTTTCTCCATCCTGAACTACAAATCATGCAGCCTATTAAATTCTTTTTCAAGCTTGTATTTGAATCATTTCTGAAAGCAATGCATGTCAAGAGCCTATTTTCTGAATTTTTTATGCTTTTTTAATACTATTATTGTCTAAATATGGAATAGGTACGTTGCCATAACATAGAGAGCTTATTCTAAAACAGGTAAGATTAAAACTCTTTATATGAGAGTTTTTTTTGTGTAAAGAACATCATGGGCATGTTTTCTAGTGCTCATAGAAACATTCTAACATGTTTAATGTTTTGTCCCCTTTACATTTGCCTGCTCCAGAGAGCCATACAATGCCTGACCCCACACTCCGACGCCAACGTCCAAACAAACTGTGATGTGCTGCAGGGGAAAAAAGAAATTATAATGTACTATGTATTTTTACTAAATACATTTTTATAGAATATAAATTTTATAAAATGTTTTAAATGTAAAATTAAACGATGAAATATTTGCTACGTCCAAATGGAAATCACTGTTACACACTGACAAAAGAACTGAAATATTTCCCATGCACGTTCTTACCGAGACGATGATTGTCACTCCCACATGGTACAGGCAAGAGGAGACACAAATTGGCCGCTGACAGTAACCTCTGGCAATTCGTCTTGAAAAGACTGTTCAGTGTAGCTTGATGAATGTGAGAAGGGTGTGCTATCTTCTTGTTTTTTCTCACTCACTGATACGGCATGGCTTCTTTCATCCCCATTCATCAGAAGATACACAGACATCTTAATACACCCCAATGGCATTCTCATGCTCTATAACCCAGACGGGTCGCTCCTGGCACGAGAGGGTTTAAATTCTGAGGGGAGGGGGACTCTCAAAACGTACACCCGTCATAACAACCGACATAACATTATGACTACATTCCTAATAGTGTTTGTCCTCCTTTTATTTACGAATGAACCAGCAATAGGTCATATGTTGGGCCGAACCACACCGGCAGGCATCTGATCCCGTTTTTCGAGATCATGTGCACTGGGAAGTCATTCACCGCCGCATTTCTTGCTAGAGGCCGCCGAGTTTCTGAGAGCTTTGTTGCTTGTTTATTTACCCTCCGATTTTAGCTTTAGCAATGGATCTTTTCAAATGTTCAAATAAAACCAAAACACCACCCCATGCAGCGACTACAAGTGTGCACGTTTCATTCTTTTAATGTCTCCCGTACCTCACCCTTTGTGGTCAGCATGGCTACTGTTTACGCTCTGCCTCAAAGTGTTTTTTCGGAGGTGCACGCTGGGCCACGCAACGGCTCTGCATAAATGCAGTAGCAACCAACGAAAAGCAGTAGCATCTACTCAGAAGTGCAAGATATAGATTATTTAAAAATAATAGAGTTAAAGTTCAAGATGACCGTGATATACATATGTTATTAAAAGGAGAAAATGTTAAAGTTAAAGGGAGTGTAAAGATAGATTTATACTAGACAGTGTATAGAACTAAAGATGATAAAAACAGAATACACATTATTGTGCGGGTAATACAAATGGTGCAGGATCGATTGGTGTTTACAACTGTTCCTTTTTTGGGTCACTTTTGATACTGACCACTGAACGAAGGGAACACCTAACAAAAACTGTGGAGCCCAGTTTCCTAACCATCCCAACATGACTTTTGTCAATAACATGACAAATTCGAGAACAAAATGTTCACTTTACTGCGTAACAGAACCTACCTATTAACATTGTTCTGAAAAGATGATCAGTGTTATTCACTACACCTATCCGTGAACATAACGCTACACATCATACACTGACAGCAATGTCTCACAAGCAGCTGTACATTAACACTATATCCTGACCGATCGTGTCTGCTCTAACGAGGACTGGAGCCATTCATCTCCATTAGGCTCGCGTGTCCGAGTCCTGGCAGCCATTAGCTCCTCGGACCTGTCTAAACAAGTGCGAGCTGGCCGACCTCACACCCATCGATCCTCCACACACCTTTTTACTGGAAGCTCGGCAGCGGCCTGAACCGCCCGGAGTCAATAGCACTTACCCCGAGCCTACTCACTTGTGGGCAAGCACTCACTTTATTTGGGAGCATTTGGGTGCATTAGTGCCTGCACTTGTTTGGATTAACAGCTCGGAGCTGCAGAAGCTGGGTTCTCCCGGGCAGAGGTAAGTGTTGTTATGAGACACCAAACAGTCGTCTCATTACAGATCATTTCATCACCCGATAGCGTGCAGAAGGACAGAACATTTTTTAATACCTTGATTAGTCGATGCCGTCTAGTGAGGCGCAATCTGCGTACCTGTACCCAGTTTAGGATGACTAACAAAAAATAGCGTGATCAGAGGAAGACAACCAAAAAAAGGGAGTAAACATTGTTCTAACCCTCAGGTTGACTTTTTTGTTGTTGTTTTTTTATACATCTGGCCGTCTGACCAAGCAGAGGTGAAATTATCTCTCACAGGTCGCCCCCGCTGCGTTTTAATCGTTTTCGGCAGGGGGGTTGGTGCGTGATTCAGCTCTTAAAATGAAATTGGCGTCACAATAAAGCGCATGTCTGAAAGCCAGCAGGCAAGTTCAAACAGAGTTCAATGCTAAGCTGCGCTCCCCGAAAGCCCTTCTCATCCTCCACCTTGGTCACAGAGAAGCCAAAAGAAATGAACGCTTTCACCCACGGGGAAAAGTTGCTGTGTGAAAATCGCCTGGTTTCTCAGGGCAGCATGGGAATTTTTTTGAGGGTGGGGGACGAAGAGGGGATGGGGACGGTTGAGTTTAGTCGGGGGAGCCTAATTTTAACCTGGTGCTGTGTGTACGGCTCGAGTGGGACGGTGGGAAGTTTTAGTAGGGGACTGACCTCCAAGGCAGGAAGAGATCTGGCGACTTCGGACTACGACTGTGATGCATGGCCTCAAGGGATGGAAGCCTGGCAGAGCACTTGAATCTTACATTCCCACCCTATCGTGCGGCAAGTCTCGAACCTCGGAGCTTGCTGTTCCCAGGCCTGTACCCCCGCTTCCTGATTCGAGCTTCTTAAACTAGCTACCCGTGCCTTCTGACACCAGTAAATTACCAGTGTAAATGTACTGGGAATCTTTTAGGATCGTGTTTAAACAATCATTTTAAACTAAAATATGTTTTAACCGGAATGGCAAACAACTACCATCTCTGAAGCAATCCAGACAATCAGGTTTACCGTTTTATATACAATCACTATATAAAAACAGTTAGGATAGGATGCAAGATGCTAATAAAATCAAAATGCAGTGTTCCCAGTAGGGCTGTCCACGACCAAGGATTTTGTTGGTCGACCAGTGGTTGTCATTTACTCCAACTAATCGACTAATAGTCG
>JAOTRQ010000032.1:1563065-1573544 GCA_028565875.1 Hoplisoma paleatum
AGTCGATTAGTTGAAGTAAATGACGACCTCTGGTCGACCAACAAAATCCTTGGTTGTGGACAGCCCTAATATATATACACACACACACACACACCCACACACACACACTAGAAAGCCCTGGTTTGTCATTACACATATAGAGATGTACAGTAAAACAAAATCTACATGGAGCAGACAGAATTAAGTGTTTCACTCAAGGGCTGTAAGATGTGAACCCCCAAATTCTCTTGTTGACAGTCCAAAGCTCTAACCAATAGGCTACGCTGTTCACATACAATGTCCTTGTATAATCTCAAAACATTTCTCAGTCACATTCCTTTTGTAACGATTTCTCTTTTCACCTGAAAATCATCGTCCTCTTAAAGCTTCATCAAGCAATCAGATGGCACAAATCTGAACTTTACGATCCCCCATACACAGCGATTTACTACTTACTCTTCCAAACGGTCATAAAAATGCTTACACAAAGAACACAATGTGATAATAGAATGGCCACAATACACACAATACACACAAAATTAAAGAACGTCTTGTTTTTTTTTGCACTTTCAGTACATAATGGTAAAAAAAACTATCGTTTTGAAATGTGACTGTACTATCGCTCGGAGGAAATCCTTGAGAATTTTGAGGCTAGGCCAGGGAGCAGCTGTTGAGTTCTCTCTTAAGTGCACTGCTCCTGTAGTCCTGTCCATCAAACACTGAGCGCTTCAGAGATGTATTGTGTTCATAATGGCAGCTGTGAAGGAACCATATGGAGTCAGAAGACACCAAAATCTAATGTACACGGGGGAGGTTACATTCAGAAATTCGACATTCAAAAGTACTGGGCCAAAGAGATTCAGCAGGTTGCTGGTTCAAGCCTCACTATAAACAAGCCGCCACTGTTGAGCTTTTGTAAGTTCTTAATTGTATGTCCCTTTGGATAAAGATGTCTGCTAAATGCTGAGAATATAAAATGCACATTTAGGATAAATTATTTGTATTTATTTCTATTTCAATCATTCATTCAAATGATTTTGAATTTGCATCGCACTTCTTTGAAGAATAAAAGTAAACTATATAAAATCATTAATGCTGTGGATCGGCATTTTTCATTTACATTTGCATTGAAGTGCTTATCAGAAGCAAATTAGTCTACTCTACTTTACTCTGCCTTAGTCTGTGCCATTATTTTTAAACTTAGGATTAATATTACAGTAAAAAAAAAAACTTATTTTTTAAAATTTAAAATACTTTTTCACTATTGAGTTTTTCCACACTTGGGAATTATTGTTCTACATTTAACCCGACCTTTGCAGTGAAACTTTACAAATTTACACACACTAGAGGGCTGCATTGAGCATACGTGTTCGCCATGGTAGGCAGAACTAGCCACGGCGCCCGGGGAGCAGTTACGGGTTCGGCATCTTGCTTAAGGCCTTTTCAGTCGTGACCAGTCGACTCTCCAAAATCCACTTCTCTAAGCACCAGGCCACGACTGCCCTATAATATCCAAATCCCAAAGTACTGTAGTCTTGCAGCTGTTGATCTGAACACCCAGACCATGGGTAGTGAAGCGTACAGAGCCCGGATAAGCCGGACACTGAGATGATTTATGCAGCAAAGAGAAAAGCGTATGATTTAGTTTGGAACTGTTTACAATTAGGGAGTGTACCATACACAGGCCTATTCAAAAGAAAACTAATAAGATTAAAACTATTAAACACTGTCCAGTAGCCGCACCATTTAAAATAAAATGCAGATCAATGAATAATTTGGTCAGTGGCATGTTATAACACAGCATCAGCGGTGTTCAATTTCATATTAGTCTTAATTCTCGACAAAAGACAATTCATCAATAAGCATTAGAACCCAAGAAAGAAAAGTGAAATGTTTCTGATCATCCAGTCTGAAAACCAATGTTGGAATCCTGAAGCTAAATGAGACCATTTACAGCCTCTCAAACAGATCTCTGGGCTACCACCTGATGTGTAGTGATGATGGTACATAAAGCACATCAACATTTAAAAAAGGGGACTAAAGCGGAGTGTGATTTATTTTGGTTGGCACTCATTTCTCATCCCTGACCCCTGCCTGACGAAACTAAATGTGGAAACGGAGAAACGCCGGTGCTCATATTTGGTTCCCAAGCTGTCATATTTACCCAGTGCTATTTTGGATGCTCCATGCACCCTAAACTACTTGCATCCTCTCCTCCCACTGAGCCCTGGGTTATGTGAAAAGCCAGGAAGGAGAGAAATGCCAAACTGGCCATCCCAGCGCCAAACGGCTCCCCAAGGGCCGTGTGGCCAGAGAAAATAGGGGAGGGTAGATTTTCCAGAAGTGAGCTGAAGCCAAGGCTTGCACTTCTGCTTCCTGACTGGTCAGTCATACACAGTGACCCGGCTAAGTGCTATTTCCTATATATTTCGGAGTTTAAAACAGTTCTTGAGTTTGATCTTCCAGTAGATTGGTTTGTCTCAGCCACAATCATTGACGATATATCAGACCAGAATGCAGCCATATAAACTAAAAACCAAATTACTTCGTATGATGTAAAGACATTTGTGTTATCTTATTTTATTTGCTAATGATTGTGGATCAATTTATGGTTACGGGCAACAAGAAGGTTGTTGTGGGGTTTGAATGGTTAGATCGAAGATTCAATAATTCATGGATTTTATATTTATAACAACCTTAATACCTGCCACAATTTTTAATTCAATGGCATTTTCGTGGCAATATTTAACTTGAATAAATATTTTTTTATAAAAAAAAAAAAAATTCAAATTTTGTCATTATACATATACAGATGTACAGAACAACAAAATGTTTCTCTTCGCAAATCTCAACTTGTCTGGAAGTTGTGGGTCAGAGCGCAGCGTCAGCAAACATACGGCCCCTCGAGCAGACAGGGTTAAGGGTCTTGCTCAAGGACCCAACAGTGGCTGTGTAGCAGAGCCTGGATTTGAACCCCCAACCTTTGGGTTCCTAGCCAATCAAAAAGTGGTATTCAATTCTTTTTGCTACTGATTGGCTGCTGCCCATTTGACACAGCCCTGTATTTACTCTACTTCTACCAACAAAAACCTACTTTTTTATGTAATTTACTATCATAAATTACATGACGCATAGAGGAAATGTCTGTATTTTACATTCTAGCACGGCTTTATATTCTGTTTAAGGGTAATGTAAAAAGCAGAGTTTGAACTGAACTGTGCATCATACAATAATGCAATTCCCTGATTGCACAGCAGTGCATTTGTGGGTTTCCTCCCATAGTCTAAAAACATTTAGGAAAATTAAAGTTATTGAATTTGTACAGTTGGTTAATTTGAGACTTGTGTGTGTTTGTGTGTGTATGTGTGTGTGTGTGTGTGTGTGTGTGTGGGGGGGGGGGTTCTGTACCCTGCAACAGACTGGTGACCTGTTCAGGTGTTTATTGTATTTGCCCAGAGAGAGTCCCACCATTACACGAAAAGGAATTAAGCGTGGTGGATGATGGATAGATAGATGTTAGAAACGAGTAATTTGAAGAAAACTATAATTGACATAGCAACAACAACAACTACAACAAAAAGAATACAACAACAATACCAATAACAACAACAACAATAACCTTCTGTCATTAATAAGCTGGTAGAACATGCTGGTACACAAACTGAAAGATTGCACATTACCATGATTTATAAAACGAATATGAAGGTTTTTAAAACCCAACTCTGGTGGGGTAAAATATTTTTGTGTAGGTTTGTTCCTGTTTTAATCGTTCTATGTCCTCTGGTAGTAACAACTCAAAAACAAGAAAGATGGGAATCAAGCATGACTCCAAGGATCAAAGGATGAAAGCTTTCCCTGAACCCGGCACTACCGATGACAAAATTAGACAGTTTCTTGATGAGATTCTTGGGCTTAAAGCAACAAGAGTTGTGTTTTGTACATTGAAGCATTTGGTCCTCATCAGCAACTAAAACTTAAAACAAAGTTTTATTATTTGTAGTTATCTAAAGCCTGACAGCAGCAGTCGAAAAAAGCAGCAAGCTTCATTTATTCCGGCCTTTTCACTCACAAATTAGGCAGAGAATATTAATATAGATGTCCACTCTTGAGCTGAAACCAAGCTGGAACTTCCGCCTACATATGTGTGTCCATCCATCCTGGAACTGAGCTATGATATCTTGATGAGTTGCATGCTGCTGCCTGATCAAAGCACTCTACAATCTTCCTTGCTAATTGCACAATTATCTTCAGAGTGGTTCTAAAGCCAAAGCTTCTTTATGAGGCTGTGTCTAATGGCACTGGCTATCAGTGTACGCCTCTTGTGTTCTGATGTACTAGTACAGGCCTGGCTTTTAAGAGGAGCGGCACAGCCACGGCAGCCTTTAAAGGATGTTTCTGTTTTACAGAGGCTGCCAGGTTAAACCCTTCTAAATAAATCTAAGCAAATGGAGCTGGTTAGGTGGTCTGCACATCCACTAGTCGTGAGGAAGGGGGGGGGCTTTAAAAGTCAACACGTACAAAGGAGATGTATAGTGGAGGACTGGACTGATGTTGAAACAGGCATTTAATAACAACCATCGGACCTTTTGCATTCGTCTTCGTTTGTATTCATTTATCTATTTAGGAATCCTGAGATGGGAGATCTAAAGGAACAGGAACAGTATTTATAAAAGTCTTGCTCAGGCGCCAAACAGCAACAATGTTAGGGATTTCTAGCAATATGAACGTTCCTAGCTAGGAACCCATTCCAACTCTAAACAGAAGCAACCGTGTGTAGCCTAGCCGAATAAATAAGAAGTTGATAGTTTGACTCCCAGCTCTGCTGTTGGACCACTGAGCAAGACTTTTAACCCTGGTAATTCCAAGATGCAGTACATTATGCTGTACTTTATTTTATTTTAATATACATGTAAATTAGTCTATAAAAAACATCAGGAAACAGTTCATTGGCTTATTGCTTTTAACAAATTGCTTTTTATCTTGTTCAAGAGGTTTTGGATATGATTTCTCTATATACATATATTTTCTATTTATGATCCAATATTACAAATAGTGGAGAATAAAAGTATGCCCAATGTTGGCATATGGTATGTATGTTAAATACATATGCTAGTGACAAAAATGACCAAAAGCGAGGATATGTTTAAATGTGCAAAATTGGATACGATCCCAAAGATTAAAGATAGAAAACATTTAAAAAATATATATTACAAAATAGAAGAGGGCAAAGTGTGTTTAGGTGATCTGACATGGAATGTGTCATGTGATTTTAACTTAATAACAACTATTCTGAACCAATTAAATATGTCAGGGTTCGATTGTACTTTACCCCTCTATTTATAAAGTATACATGGCGAGTAAATACATTCTTCTTCTGTTGTTCTATTCCCCCAAGTGTAGTCTCCTTTGTTAGCTCCTGTTAGTCTTATTTCATCCGAGCAAATCCCATTTCAGGATTTTGCTTTGCATGACCTAAGCCTGTTATCTGAAGCCTGACTACGGCTCGTCCAGTTTTTTCTCTGAAGGCATGCGTACTGACGCCTGCTCAGGAATCTCCTGCTGATTATTCGAACACTTCTAATAAAGCACACACATTTCCACCACTATATCTCGCCGCTTCTTGCCATGGCCCAAGTACCTCCGATGCACTTAATGCCACTCCAAGACAAAAGGTCAACGACTAAATATGCCTTCCTATGCCAGTAACTCCATCAACCGCTGATTAAACGCGAATGAAGAAAGCTGAAGTCAGTCTGCCGAGACAGACAGACTTCCCCTCTCCACAGCCTCAAGGACACAGGGAGCCGTCTGATGTAACACACACCAGAAAAGTCGCCAGCGTCCAGAACTGCAAAGTAGTCAAAACACACTCATCCCTGATGTGTGGCCTCTCGGACGGACAAAATCTCGCTGCCAGAACATTGAGTAGTCTGGCCAAAAACCAGATAAACACAAGGATGCAGGTTGAGTCCCAGAGTGCTCATTAAGTCGTCGCTTCTAATCCATCAGTACTCGAGCCTAAACGGTGCATTCTACCTGAGTAAGCAAACACAGAACGTGGATTTTAATTTGGCCAGAAAGTGAAGACAGAGGCTGTGAATCCAATTAACTAGAAAGTGGAAAAAAGCTTAAATCCGGCAGTCTTCGTGGAGCCAGTCAGAGGTGGCGCTTCGTACTGGAACACACAGGCCAGTGCACTGTGACCCCAGGATTTGTCGCACTAATTCAATCCTTCTGTGGAAGATTAAATAGGTGCGGCTTAATTGTAGTGCGAGTTAACGGTCAGCCGGCCTCTGGCTGGTCGAAAAGTGAAGACGCTTGATTTGGAATGAATATCCTCTTCAATCCATTTAATACTTTTATAATAAGCTTTTGGAGAAGCACACTGGTACGTTTTAATCTCTTCTTGCTCATTTTCTGTTTAGCAACTGTTGCTTTTTCACAGACAGGATAAAAGAAAAGAAAAACATACATCGCTAATTGGAGACACTGGGTAATGAGGAGCAACATTTATGCTCCTTCATAAGTGAATACATTCTTTTGATTTAACTCTATGGCATGATTAGTTGCTCAAAATAGTAAATTACTTTCATGAGGCAACTTTAAAAAGTTTTTGGACTATATTTTAGGAAATGGTGAGAGCAAGAGGAATTGTAATTGAGACGACAGTCTGTATAGTTACTACTTTTATAGTTACTACAGTTTGCTTTCTGATTAGAGAAGCTTAAAGAGGAAGATTGTTGCATGATGATGATGATGATGTGGACACAGTGTAGCAGTGGCTGCATGCTCAACATACTCATCAAAACATTTTGGCACGTTACTGGTGTGTCATATTATGCCATCATCACTATAAGATTTATTTTTTTTTACAATTCAAAATAAGTGGATAATAAAATAATGGATAAACCTTTTCTAGAAACTTTGTACTAAAAGATTAGTGATGGGTTACAAATATGACCAAATCAAATCACAAAATATGCTTTTAACCAAGCTTTTAGTTTGGTGGTTAAGGTATTCAGGTTATTAATGAAGGATGTTGGTTCAAGTCTCATTATGAGCAAGGCCATTAACCCAAAATTGTTTAGACAGTATGCACCTTTGAATAAAAATAATTACAAAACTCTTTTTACAATCAGAATCAGTGGCACTGAACTGATTTCAAATCTCGTGGGTTTTTCTCAGATTCATTTTCCTCGGTGTTGAAAATGAAAGGCTACACTGCCTCTCAAAAAAATCAAATGGGGCACATTTTGATTTTCCATGTTTTACCACCATTTTATCTTGGTCAGGATGATTGTAGGTTTGGTTTATCTAAAATCACAGGGAGTAATGCAAACACACCACTGACAGACTTTCCAATAGACTTCTGTCATAAAATATATTTTAAAAAGGCTTTAACACAGGATAGAAAATGTAAAAAAAAATGGTTGTTCTTGTGTTTTACATTTATTTTTTTACATATTACAGTTGCAATACAGTTTAAACAATAAGGGGTTAAAGAACTTGGATAAGGGTTCAATGGCAGCCACCTAACAGTGGCGAGTCTTAAACAAGCAGCCGTCAGGTTACAACTCAAGAACTTGAACCACTAGGCTATGACATTCATAAATAATAATAAATAATATCTGATTCCTTATAAGAATTATAATCGTAAATCTATATTGACAGAGAAGGACAGACGTCTTCTTGCACACTCCTTCAATCAGTGTCAAGCATCTAAAAACTTTTTTTCACTTTCAGATTCCAGCCAGGTTTTTCTCAGCCTGACAGATGTGGCTTTCTCGTCTATAAAGCATCTGGCTAAACTGAAAATGTTTCAAATGTGCCCCGGCGCTTATGCGGAGTAACAGGCATGTAAGCATTCAACCGCTGGTATACAACAACAGTATGAACGTAATAATTCTGAGCATGTCACAAAAACTGTCCGACATAAAATAACCGAGAGACAAGAAATGCTTTAAAAGCAACAAAAGAGGTACGCCGAGGCCCAGATGGTGGATAAATAAGACGATTGGACTTGCCGACTCTCTGGCCGGACATGAAAGAGCGGGAGGCCATCAGAATGTCTCTCTGCACCCCTGGACGTTGAAAATGCTTTGCACAGGCTAGATTTAGATGGACGTCCCAGACCTGTCGCTCAGCTGTTTTAATATTTAGTCTCCGTGTCTCATCATTTGTTCTGCTCTCTGATCGGTCACACTTCTGCGGATTACCAGTGGAGGCCGAGGATTACACCAAAAAGACCAAAAACTAATAAATGGAAATTAATCTAGGAGCTTGTAATCCTGAAAGGTGAAAAGAGCAAGTTTGTGTGAGCAGAACAAAGCAGATCCGGCTGCCGATGGCTACGAATGCCATCATGTGCCTGACAAAGAGATGGAGTTCATTCTGTCTTACACATACACACAGGGGGCCAGGAGGGCACGGTGCTAGGGGCCGAGAGGCTATATTCAGCAAGGGGTCTCGTTTAGGAGAAGCCCAGACAGAGGAGCTGGAGGGGATAGGGTCATGGGGTAGTCATGGGGTCTTAAGACCTGTGGTGTCACCCTACCAGGATTACACCAGGGATAGCCTGGATTAGCTCTAACACCACGCTAACGTCTGGATAGGCTGCTACCAGAGAATCTTACATAAGCTTGTCAAGTGGATGGCATCCTCATGCCCATTGGTGGCTAGGTGATAAGTTGCGCCCCCCCACCTTACACACATAGAGTTCAAGCATAGCATAGCATCATGGGCAACAGTTGACCTCAAAACTCTGAGCTACCTGAGCCTGATGACACACAGCTTCGGCCTAACACATGGTCAGCTTTCAGACCCGCATGCCAAAACAAGCCACACCCATCTTTCAGCACCCGTACTGCACTACCACGCCGGTTAATGTCTTCATCGAGATCTCATTTTGCCCTAGCTCCCAAGTTCTAAAAAAAGTTTCATCCTCATTGCTGAGGAAACAGGGAGCCGGTAAATACCCGGACCCTCACAAACCCGGGGGGTTAGAAGCGGGTGAAAGTACGTTGATGAGGCCGGGGCATTCACACTAGCTTCTGACCGTGGTCTGACCCGTCATGCTCGACAGCTGCCGCGTTTGAAGTCCACCGCTCGCCGGCTCACGTTTCGCTCGGGGGACTTTTTCTTACAATATCACTCAGAGGAACAATCTGCTGTGCTGGATGCTACGCCATCACCCAACCCCATTCCACTCCAGCTCGGGGCTTAGCGTGGGCTAGCCGAACACCTCTGCCTGATTCTGACACGCTGCTACTAGGGAAGCCACAGCTATTCTTGTTAAAAAAGCTCACCGGGAACATGGAGGGATCACGAGCGACCAATGTGTGCACACAAACGTGGACAGATGGAAGGAGACAAGCTAATGCGACTATATCCTAAAGTGAAATGAAGCTGTACTGTAAGTGAGATGGTAGAAGTCTACTCCGATTTACTTTTCCATACCTCGCTTTTAGTTACAGACAGCAGTCGGGAACAAGAGAACAGTTGCTTAAAACCGTTGCTTAAAACTACAACTCCAGTGCAGAACGTCCAATCTGGCACCTCGAAACACTCACGATTAACTGATCAGCGGCGTCTGTGTCTGCTTTCTATTTGACCCCTTTAAACACAAACACATGCCCTGAATAACTGTGTAAAAAATACATTTATTTTGAAGTCGGGGGTCATATTGTTTATGCCCATATTTGGTGTTCCTGATCTTAGTTTTTTTTTTTCCAATGAAGATGATCTTCAGAAGATCAAAAACCATCTCCATCATTTTCTGTAGTAAATAAATAAGTTCAGAACCCTATAAGTTTTGTTATGTGTATATTTACCACCGAAACAATAAAAGAAAGTCTACGATCCACAACGTTCCCCATTTCTTTGTGCTTTTGTCGAATCTTGACATCGGTGTGCTTTAATATATTAGTCTGGGAGAGACCTTGCTGATGCAGTAAAACGACACATCGTGTCCTGTAGCTGTGCTCATTCTTACCAGAGTGCATAATAACCTATGACATGTTATTCTTGTGATGCTGTTCCTGACTCAGTTCACCTCCCACACAGCTGTTTCTGTTTATGACTGTATTTCAACCTACATGTGACACTGATGAGCTAGTGCACCTACAACAACTGATGCTGGATCAAAGCCTAAAGATAGTAAAAACAAAAACTGATGTGATTTCCAGTTTTGTTTGCGTGCGTTTTGTAAATGGATGAAAAATCAATATTTATTATTTATATTTTAAAAATGTTTCTTAGTTTTTTTTCATACCTGCATATACGTTTTGCACAGTACGACACATACCTAGATAGTAACACTCACCTCGATGCTTATCCAACCAGCCATGCACTATCTTTATGCACTTAATCCTTTTTAGGTTCATGGGGCACTCTAAACACCTAAACAGGTCACAAGTCTGTTGTAGGGTACTGACACACACACACACACACACACACACACACACACACACACACACACACACACACACACACACACACACA
>JAOTRQ010000032.1:1581769-1592537 GCA_028565875.1 Hoplisoma paleatum
TTTGACGAAACGCAGCGTTTTTCTTTCCTGCGACTAGTCGACCAATGGAATTTGGCCGACTAGTAATTTTTTCGATCAACCAACGAATAATCGATTAATTGCGGTCAGCCCTACTCGTTGCTTTATTGAACTAAAGAAAGGGTGTTATTTTAGCCTCTTTTGTCTTATTTTAGATTAGCCAATACACTGCTTAAGACAACGAAAAGACTTCATAGAAGCAGTTAAGCACAAACTTACCTGGAAAAAGAATAAAAATCGAAAGAGAATTTAATCATATATACATCTACAGATGTACAATACCATGGAATTCTGTCTTCTCATAAACCAGCTTGTTTGGGAGCTGGAATCAGAGCGCAGGGTCAGACTTCGTACGGAACCCCTGGAGCGGACAGTTTTAAGAGCGTTGCTCTAGGACCATAAGAAAAGGTGCAAAGCAGAACCTGGTTTTTGAACCGCGAATCTCTGGTTGCTCCATAACACTTAAAGCTGCTACAAGGCAAATGATAAGATTATAAAGTGTATAACACAACATTAAAAACCTAGTAGACTGAAAGCAAGTTTGGTCTTCTAGAGGACGTCCAGCTAACAGGTATGAGAATCGAGATTCGAACCTGTGAGCTTGGAATCTCATAAAAAGAGTACACCCGGGCACCTCATTTTCACCATTAATAGTAAGTAATGAAAGCTACAGCATACGAGCGCTGATCACACCCACATATACACGCCGCTTAATATATCAACAGCCTGTCTGATTTCAGTAACTCTTAATAGTCCTTCTGAATGAATATCACATGTCCACTGGAAGAAAAAAAGCTGTCAGGTCGGGTGGACTCGGTGTCAGCTCCGCTCTATGAGCTGACTAGATTCTGGCGCGGGTTCATACAGGATATTCATTACTGTTCTGAAAATGGTTTCCCAGACCTTTCATGTGTTCATGTTTCTCTTATTAAAGGCAAATCCAGAGACCTCTCTTTTGGTTCCAATGCACCTTCCATGAAAAGAGCCCAGCTGAACAGCGGGTAATATAATATCCACACAAGGCTGAGCATCGCATCAACACCGACGGGTAGGGTCATCAATTCTTATTTAAGACCGACTCTGTACAGCTATTTAATCAAACGCCTTGAGTATTGCCAAAAGTTGACCGGCACTGGTAATTTACGTGTAGTATGAGTGCAGCCGGACTAAATTTCCCAATGGCGCAATTTAAATACACTATATTAATGGAGTAAAATAAAAATAATAAAGATTGAGCCAGACGAAAACAGACAAACGTCCTGACAAAGGTAGTAATATTTCACAACAAGAGCAAGAGAAAAAGAGAGAGAGAAGACTTTAAAAACAAACAACGCCAAGCGGACACAAATATCAATAAACACAAATCTTCCGTCTCGGAAGCTTCCTGCTTTATTTGATTAAGCAGGGCGAAAAAACAGAGCAGTCATGCTTGTTGCTTTTCTTCCTCTTCCCTTCCCCTGCAATCTTCTCAGTGCCTAATGGGAATCGGAAGTTTAAGTAGAGCGGCCTGGATAGCCCCGGACTAACCCCTCCATCTGGAAGGGAACTTGCCAGCCTCGGGGCTACTCCCAACCCTTCCCAGCTGTTGGGTTCGGGGCTTTTGTTTTTGTGGGCTTGAGAAAGCATATTTATCCAAATGATTGCCATATCCTCCACCAGCTGCTGACCTCGCTCCCGTCTCCCCCGAGCAGGGCACGTATCTCGTTTCAGCCGGCCGCACTCGGGGCCCGACCCTCACGCCGCTAGCACGCTAGTCTGGGAGCACCGGCTAATCGAAGTACTGAGGTCCGACCTGGACAACGACCTGAACGTTTAGCTAATGACACTGCCGGAATGTTTTGTTCTTAGGGGTGGAACAGAGTGTTAAGTCACTTAGAAGTTGAAACCGCTTTAAATTGCAGGTTGAAGGTCTACGTTAGAATTACAAAGTGACACTTTGAGACAAAACGGTGCAAAATGTGAGCGTTACCCGACTCTAGCGTTTAGCAATGACCCCACTGCAATGCGCTTAGACCCTAAATGAATAAACGAGTTAATTTCTGAAACCAGATCTTTTCATTAGCATGAGACAAGTTCATATGTTGATCAGCTTTGCGCTATCCATCGACTCTTTGCAGGGAGCATCAATCGGCAAACTGTGGAATCAGTGTCTGGATACCCATCTTGTATGAGCCAAACGTTTTTCATGTAAATGTCCAGCTCTGACCAACTGAGGTGACCAATGTGATGCGTTTCTTAAATGACATATTTAGGTAAAAAAGCACAATTTTATATACAAGCCATAAATCCACAATACAACTGTAATTTATTTACTAAAAAGAGTGTCAAATGGAACAGTCGACTCTACGTGTCATCCTAGCATGATAGCAGCAGTGAACTAGCATAAAATACTGCTGTTTTATTCTGGTGCAAATCTCCCTATAATCAATAAAGAAATGAGGCAACGTGTTTACTGCTGCCCCCTAGTGCATGAGGTCACTAGTCTGTATAAATGTTTGTTTCACTGCACGGATTGGGTTAAAATGTGGAGGACTAATTATTTAAAAAAAAGTGTTGTAAAGATAATTATACATTCGAAAACAAAAGTATATAATGTGGACATTCAATGATGTCCATGTACATGCCAATTCACCTGATGACACTGTGTAGATACAAAAGCCAAATCTCAGGAGCGGTGGCTAGCATGAGAAAGTGCAGCACCACCAATCTTTATACCTTGAAAGTTGTAAAAAGCTAGTCAACGATATATAAACGCATTAAACACTGTTACAATAATACACAAGACAAAATTGTAAATAATATGTGATAGGAAATATTTAGGAAGACATCTAACCCTGGGACCTGATCCTTAACCGTGTAAAATGATAATATAAAAATACTTATGACATCACTAATCGATTTTAAAGTTTCCTGACCGTACAAATGTAATAATATAATGACAAATCAGCTGGTCAGATGAATGAAAACAAAAAAAGAGAAAGAAATAACTAAACATAAAGAAAAAAAACACTATATAAACACAATAAAACTATATAGGAAGAAACAAGGCACTCAGTATGTTGAGTCACTTGAGATTGTATATAATACTACACACTCGTACACAGTTTACTGGCAGCAATTAAATATTCCGTGTTTGTTTGCAGGGCCCTTGGGGTATCCAGTGGTCAATTATACTAGACCACCAAATGTAGAGACCGAGGGTTGGAATCTCGGCGGTGCTATCAGCAGGCTGGGTGGGCACACAGACACGGTTTGCTATGTCTAGGGGTGGGGTGTATTTAAACACACACACACATATACAAAAGCTAATCACACTGGTGAATTATAAAATTTAACAATCCAAGTCAAAATATTCTTCAACAACAATTAAAAGCTTAATTCAGAACTCAGACCAGCTGTCTGGAACATCGAGGTGAGGCTTGAAATATTGTGTGAAGACCCTGAGTGCCAAACAGATAGACACCTGCACAAAGTTCATGGGTGAAATATGGTTGCACTAAAAGGCTGCGTGTGGGTCGTCGGAGGCGTGGGCAGCAATCAGGTACCCACCT
Organism: Hoplisoma paleatum; assembly: GCA_028565875.1. Taxonomy (NCBI): domain Eukaryota; kingdom Metazoa; phylum Chordata; class Actinopteri; order Siluriformes; family Callichthyidae; genus Hoplisoma; species Hoplisoma paleatum. The sequence continues at coordinate 1,585,339 of JAOTRQ010000032.1, forward strand.
CAGGTACAATTAGCAATCTGAAATGCCTAAATATTTAAAATAAAAAAGCAAACATGCAGATAGAAGGATGGGCCCTTTCAGGGAGTTTTTCCTTGTCACGGTCGCCCTCGGCTTGCTCAACAGGGGTTCCTCTATCTGTTCGTCCTGTATCTTGTAAAGTTGCTTTGAGACAATGTCTATTGTAAAAAGTGCTATAGAAATAAAGTTGACTCGACTAGATAGACACAAAATGAACCTGGACAGTACCAGTCAAAAGTCTGGACACGCCTGCGCAGTCAATGTTTGTTTATTATTAATAATTTAAAGGTTTTGTCTGCATTGCACACACCTTTAGTCTATGTAAAGGTTAAACAACCAAGAGTGTTAAAAAAAACTGTAAGATGATCGAGTCTCCGCAATCACCAGATGTAAATCTAACTGAGATGGTTTGGGATGAATTGGACTACAAAGTGAAGACTAAACAGCCAACAAGGGCTTAGCAAGTCTGTGAAAAAAGTATATAAAATAGACAAAACATATTCTGATTTGTTTACTACATTATTTCACATATTCCTTGTTGGATTTAGTATAGTTTGGAGTTCTTTAGTTTTATTCTACACGTTAGAAGATGATAATTAATAAGACTAATGAGAAGATGTCCAAACTTATGACTGGTACTAAACAGGAACAGGCATTGTGTTATAACTACAGTTTGACCTTTTTAGTGGTAGTACAATAAAAGCTTTTGTTTTAGTGAATTGTTTGTGTTGCCAGGGTGTGGTGAAAAATGATGGACACATGTGTACGAGTGTCACAATGTGGCCAATTTGGACGACTCATTGGACATCTCATTGACTCATAACGAGTGGCTAATACATTTAAAGGACTTGTCACAGTGGTTGATGAGCTACAAAGACAATTTCAAGCACTAGTCTCGCTGTGTGTGTTTTTAATCAAAGTCCTGCCCTTGGGAGACGTCAACCTGGCATCGTAACACAAAGGCAACGCACCATGAGAAGCGCCCAAGGTTTCCATAGTTACAGAATAATACTACTCCTTCATCTCCCACAAATTCAGTTTTAACAAATGCCATGTGATACAGACACGAGTCATTTCCAAATCTGCAACCCTCATGCAGGCAACCCTTATGTACCTGGGCATGGGAAATAGCATGGCACCAGAAGGGTTAAACTGTATTCAGTGTAAACATGAGTGAGCGTGTATCCAAGGTAATGCAAACTGGACAAGCGGATACAAATCTCACAATAGATTTAGTGTAATGTTTTATAGTACAGAAGATCCCAAAAAATATTTCCAACCTCTAACCCACTGCTTCCACACACACACCCCCGCCCACACTTAGTATTTACTAGTCTAATAAGGTATATTACTAATAATTTATTATAAATTGATTCATTTAATAATGATTAATTTCATTAAAAAGTACTTAACTACTACATAATATGGCATCTCAGTTTTTTATGTTTTCTTCGTCAGTTTTAAAATACAAACTTCCAGTGTGCAAACATTGTGTACACGGTTGCCAGATTGCACACAATCAGTGATCATGTCACAGCAAAAAGTTTCGGATTCTATTCCTGAAACGTTCTTTGTTCAGTTTGCATGTTCTCGCTGTGTCTGTGTGGGTTTACTCCGGGTGCTCCAGTAATTCCCTACAGACAAACGCAAAACATGCAAGTTTGTCAAACTGAAGATACAAAATTGTCTACATGACTGTGTTTGATGTGACTTGTGTATCGATTATCGATAACATTTGTATGTTGAATGATCGTTTACTGCCATGAATCTGATCTAGAGCAGGGGTCACCAACGTGGTGCCCGCGGGCATCAGGTCACCCGAAAGGACCTCATGAGTCGCCCATGGGCCTGTTCTAAAAATAGCTGCATATTTTGCATAATGATATTTATTTGTTTCCTACCTTGTTAAATTATTGTTGACAATTATTGTAAGAAATCATTTACATGATCAGCATCTTCACATAGATGAACATCATTATTTAATGAATGTAATTAAAGGTTATAAATTTGTGATTCCATAAGTGTGTTGTAGCTCTAAAAAGTAGCTCTAAGTTTCAAAAAGGTTGGTGACCCCTGAAAGCGCAATAAATAAATACATTTAGGATAAAAACCACTGCGATCTGGTGACCGTATTGACAGCAGCACTTCCCAACTGTTATTTTAGTAACGGATGTGATTTGAAATGTAGTGGATTATAACACGTACATGTTGTAAAATCTACTACTTAACTTCTGTAACTACTTACTTTCCAACTCTGATGCTGACATGCCGTAAAGCCAAAATACAACACGCAGACTTTATTAAATATGCATCGTTTGTTAAAGCAGGTTCGTGCCAATCGGCTGTACGTTTGTTGCTGTAACATTGATGAGACGGCGGCCACTTCACAATTTATCAAGGCCGGCCACCTAAGGTGAGGGCCACCCAGAATAAAGACAAACAAAACCTAAATACACACACATCGAGTCCACTAAACTCCCACACACAAACACAAACATGCTCGTTCTCAAGCCTCAACGCCCGGCCTCTGCTCCCGACACCCTATTGTACTTTCACTACCCTGCGGTTCTGTGCACTTAACTGCCGAGTAATTGCACAGTAATACTTCATCATGGCAGCACTGTAATTTAGGCACCGGATACTTCAAAGGCGGCGCAAATGATTGCAAGTCGGCGTAACCCGTGCTTTGTTTTGGCTGATATTGCTTTTGGCCGAGCTGCCTGGTCCAAAATACACACGGCGAGTGATCGGCACATATTTTCGATGGTATAATTGTTGAAGCTGATTACAAAGTGCAGTAGGGAGCTTGAGCGGACTGATAATTGGCGTGTGCCATCATGTGAAGCCAAAAAGAACAAAATCCGACATTGAAAAAGGTTTGCCTAAATAAATGGCAGCTTTAGGACAACGCTACTTGCAGAGACCCCTAGTGGGGAGGGACGTGCTAGGCTGACCTGGAGCACAGCTGGAGGAGATTCGCCCCGGTCAGCACGCAGTGATCACATGCCGCTCTTGTTTTTTCATGTCCCAGTCACAGAACAAAGTTCAGGTGCTGTTATTGACCCAGGTAGTCATTGCCAGACTCATCAGGGTACAACCGAAATAATTTACTAAGGTCATGAGGAACAGGTGGATGTCAGGTAGATGCTAAATATATAAAAAATCATCATTATGAAAACTACTAAGCATGTTCCGACATATCTTACCCAACATACTATTGCAATACTATTCACCATGTTGGAATTAACATGAAATTAAAGACAAAAGATTTGTTATTAACTTATTGTGTAAAATCACATACATGGATGAACATGGACCTGCAGGTTAGCAGCCGAGAACTTCAGATGAGCAAGAGACGAAAACATTATAAGACTTTTTTCTTCTTAATCATTTATTGGACTATTGTTGAACCTTTATTTGTGAATACACACACACACACACACACACACACACACACACACACACACTGTACAATTCAATTATTTCTTCACATATTCTAACTCTGAGTTCGGAGCACAGGGTTGCATTAAGAGTCTCGCTCAAGAACCCAACAGTGGCTGTGTAGCAGAGGCTGGATTGACTCTACCCACTAGGCTACACTGTCCCTGTATAAAACAAATAATAAACACTAACACATGCTGGCGTCATATATCATAAACCCTATGGTCAAAAGTATGTATACACCACAAATACTGAAACGGCTACATCCACTAGTAATAATTACTTTCTTGGTTTTATTTAATTAGGATTGTACACTATTTGTGATGAGACTGGTTGTTACTGGTTACACAGGATTTACACATCAATGAGCCATGGATAAGTGTGCATTCAATTATCCTGACTGCATGTTTTTGGACTGTAACCAGAGATCAGAACTCCTGGATGGAATCCACATAGACACAGGACGAATGTGCATAAGACCAAGATCACTCCACATACGAATAGAACCCAGGACCTTAATTTAGTGTGGCATCAGTGCTACCCAGCAAGCTTCTCGCATCACTAGGGTATACAGTACATGTCCAAGTTTGTTTGGAAGATGGGGTCAGAGTACAGGGTCAGACGCTGTCTGGCATCCCTCTGGAGCAAGAAGGTTTATGGGGACTTGCTCAAGTGCCCAAGTGGCTGTAAGAAAAAGCCAACATCAAAGAAAATCAATAAGATGTCCTTTCCATAAAGTCCTCATTTTACAAGTTGTAAAATCTGTACAAGAGTACAGCGCAATCAAATTATTTCTCATATATCACAGGACTGAAAGCTGAGGTCAAAGTTCAAGGTTAGCCATTGTCCAGCATCCCTAGAGCTGAAATGACTATAAAGGTCTTGTCCAAGTGTGCAAAGATTTAAAACTGCAATTATAAAACACATTTAGATTAAAATATTTGGAGTTAGGAGAATCGTTTCTGTACGCCATCATCTTTAATAAAAGGCTGTTGCACAGAAAAGGGGACGGCAAACACAAAAAGATTATGCTTATGACACGTGTTTCCATACTTTTGATCATGAGGTGTACAGAGCACAAAACAAACAAAATAAGACAATAAAATAAAATACAAAATAATAAAATGCCTAAGCAAAACTTGTATAATGTACTGATTAAGTTCATTTAAGGTGTGATTTTTGGCTAACTATGCTATGTGTTTTGGTTTATTTAATAGTTTATTGGTTGTGTAGCAATGAAGCTAATTCTAGATAAATGTGTTCGTCTCAGTAGATAACAGAGCCATCTCAGTATATGGTGCAGGGTAAATAAGGAGCAGAGATTTAGAAGCACATGGGCAGTTTGCATGTCCGGTGTCAGAATTAAGCATGAGAATTAAAATGTGGAATTAAATATTGTTTTCGCTTTTAAAGAGGACAAGTGAAACCTTTTAAACAAGACAATGTCTATGGGCACTACAAAACATGTTCATGAAGTCCTTGAGACAAAATCCCTCTCACATAAAGAGAACTCAACAGTTTGTTCTTGCCAGTAGCATCCTCAAAGCCGTTTAAAGGCTCTGTCACTTTTATACGCAGTTGTGGGCCATGCCCCACATATAACATGTCTATGCAGCCCAAGTGATCGGTGGTGCTAGAGAGGTTCTATTCAATTACCCCTGTTGTGATGTCACAACACGAAAGCCGTCCAAACAGCCCATAGTTGCTTATCTACAGAAAATTGTTAAATTGTTAAAAATGTTTTTATCCAAGCTCGGAGTGTCTAAAAGAACAGTAGAGACCCAAGTGGAAATACACTGTTATGTTAATGTTATTCACATTACACAACAGTATCGGATCAGATTACACACTTGATTTGGGCCGGTACTGGGTCGGTGCTATCCCAAATATGAAACAACACTAGATTAACATGACACTGATTTATTAATAGATGTATGAACACCGGTGGTGCCAAAACACCAATTAAGACCAGGACATGGTGCGTTAAGTAACTGCCCTATCTGAACATATGAGCCCCAAAAACAAGTTACATTGTGCTCAATCTGGAACAATATAAGACTAGCCCATGCTCCATCTGGTTTCGGATCTGGCACTACTCCTCTAACCTTGTGCATCAGGTCTGCAGACGTCTTCCGCAGTGCTTTAGCAAGGCCCTGATTTAGGCTGCGGCCTTCCTCTCTTCTCATCGTCATCCTCACATATAATGATGGGAAAAATGAAAAATAATAAAATATGAAATGAAAGGAGGTGGACGGGACACCAATGGAATGGATATGCATGCTTGCAAATGGGGAGCCAAAAGAACAAGACCAAAATGAAAAAAAAAGCATCAGGAAGGGGCCTCCTTTAGAACACACCTGCAGAAACAACACAAGAAGGACAGGAAAAAATTGGAAACTGAAATTGTATTTGACGGTGAGGTGGACACCCTGTTTTCAAGCATGCATTCCTGTTCCATCGGTCCCTGGCCGCTTTACAGGAAGGAGTCATGGACTGACCGTTTATAATATTCACTGGTAAACTGAACTCTTGGTGAGCTAAGAAGTACTGTGAGGTAAAATAAAAAATTATGGGTGTAACATTTCCATACCATAAATTTGTAAACAAAGCAGCAAAAGTTTTATTATTTTGAATAAACCATCTCCTACAATTCATACCTAATTTACTTAAGATTGATATACTCCTCTAGTTAGATATTTAAAAAGAAATTTATATAATAATATGACACAACAGTGAAGCAGCCACATCTGACACTGCATGCACAATGTGGCATGCAAAATGACATCAGGTCATGCTACATAGGACATGTTTAACATCTGTATAATAACTTCTATGACATCATTGTGTCACTCTTTGTGCCGAGAAAAATAAATTAATAGAGTAATGCAAAACTAATGCTACTAATAAACAACATGGTGTCGCTTCTGAGCTGAAACCAGGCAACATTTGGTCAGTTCTAACATTTGGGAAACAACTGTCCACTTATTTAGGACACTAGGGTCTTCTTATCGGTCCCTAACTAAGCATCACATTTATTAAAAAAACTATTGTTGAGTTATTATCCTACCCTAGTTAAGTGCCCTGGATGAATAGGACGTAATCATGTAACTAATCACCAAAAATCTTGCAAATCTTTTTGAATTAACATAAAAAATGGCCGGTAAGTTGCCCATGTGTACTGCATGATGTGCAGAAATAAAAAAAAAAGATATATTTTCAGACCCCAGAGTCTCGACGGTCACCTCGATGTTTATTTAGTTCTTTTTCTACACAGAGAATGGTACTGTGTGGGTGATATAAATGGTGCCTGAGGTGGGAGGAATTACCACAGAACTGAGAAAGCAGATGAGAAAAGGAAGAGAAAATAACCGACACTTCTGGTAACTGTACAGAAACACAGCTGAATGGACTGACCATAAAATGAAGGTCTCAAGACTAGAAATATGCAAAGTTTAGGGTTCAAACAAAAGATCAGAAGATCTAAAAGCAAAGAACGTCTCACATTCAGAATGTGTAAAGACAAAAACTAATGATTTATACTGATCAATATTACCTTCCTATTGCATTGTGGGAAAAGAAGGAGACTGTAAGACATCTGTCACTATCAGAAATAGCAAAAACCGAGACGCTAAAAAACATCGCAAGAATGACCATTCAATCATCTAATACAGGGGTGTCAAACCAGATCCACGAAGGGCCGGTGTGGCTTCTGGTTTTTATTCCAACCAACCCAGGAGGTC
>JAOTRQ010000032.1:1601275-1616709 GCA_028565875.1 Hoplisoma paleatum
ACACACACACACACACACACACACACACACACACACACACACACACACACACACACACACACACACACACAAATAACCGAACCACAGAACGAAAGAAAATAGAAAGACGTGTGCATAAAGCAAGTTGTGTGTGTAATTGTGTGTGTGTGTGTGTGTGAGTGTGCGTGCATGTGTGTGCGTGTGTGTGCGTGTGTAAGGCTCACCACATAATTTAATGAACTGAGAATGACCTTGATCGGTGATTCAAAGCTGGGAGCACGGGCCACTCCCCTTCTAGCCTCACATTCATCAAGTGTGTGTTTTGATCTCTCGGGCACATCGCATGTGTTTCTCTGACCAGCGCCAGCCACACTGTGCTCTCATTGGCTCGGCTCACTAGTCAAATTGTACCCTACACACACACACACACACACACACACACACACACACACACACACACACACAATAATGCAGTGCCCTCGCGCCGCCCTGGGCACATCCTACACCGAATCGTTAACTTTTGATTAAGCCTGGCCTCTCTGCGCAACTAATAAAGAGGGGTCAGACAGCTGCTTTAGTACTCAGAGAGAGTCATTACTCCTCTTCCTTGGTAACGGTTCCTAACCACGGTCAAGCAGGCACCGGACAAGTCGTTTTTTTTGCTCTTGAATAAAACACCAGCCGTGTTTCAATCATCGGCATATATCGCATGTGCCCTTTGTGGCCTCATTCTAGTCAAATCATCGCTTTACAATTTGGATTGCTTACCGGAACCAGATGTGAAGAACACAGGACTTTATTCCTTGTGTTTCCCCCACCCACTGAATTGTACCGACAGAAAAAATAAATACATTTTTTTAAAAAGCTATGTGAACTGTTATTACCAGAATCATCTCTACGACACGTTCACATCCAAAGACTACAACCGAAAAGAAAAGTTTCTTACATTTGCACCGACTATTTTTTGATTGCAGACAGCATGTACCTGATAAACCATGTTTAGTTTGCTTAACCTAATTTGATTCATTAATAAAAATCCATTCCTGCATTTCTGTATTTGTTGGTCCTATATTTTGTAAAGTTGTATTAAGACAATATCTATTGTAAAAAGCGCTGAACATATAAAGTTGACTTGACTTGCATTTCAGGCATGTGAGACACTCCGAAAAAGTTAGGACTGTAAAGCATTTACCACGTTGTAATGCAGCCATTGCTTTTCACCACACCACATACTTTTCTGCACTTAAGCTGCCATCACAGAAGTGTAAATGATCTTTGGCAACAACAACAACAACAACAACAACCACTGACACCACCTCATACCATGACAGAATGTTGATAATGGTCTGGACAGTCCTTTCCGTCTTTGGTCCGGTGCACACAATATTTATTTGCAGATTCATCTAAACTTGGTCCATTCTAGATCCCCCTGATCCCAGAGAACTAGATACCTTTTCTGGTACTTCTGCTATTTTATCAAGTTTTAAATAGCATTTGCTGAAGTTTATCACTTGATAAAGTTTTACCAGGTTGATCTTTTTCTCAGATGGTCAGATCATCTGCTTTAATAGTAGTTCTTGATACATTGATGTGCTCAGTACATTAACATTATTACATTGACTGCTTTAGTACCAAACCATCACTAGTAAGCTTTTTTTCAGCTTATTATTGAACCAAAATCCCCTTCATCAATGTTTAACATTAACGAATGAAATAACTGAGCCAGCTAAAGCCTAGTAGTTGGAGTACAGGATTAGTAATCTGAAAGATAGCGCTAGCCTGGACCCTTGAGCATGACCCAATTGCTCACATTGAAAACTGTAACTGTCCTGTACGCAATTTGGATAAAGGTGTCTGCTAAATGCCAAAAAAATAGAATGTAAAAACATTCTTTTGGGATTGTAGAATTAAATATCACGGTCTGCCTTAAACAAAACGAACCTTGTGTAAAGGATTCTAATCCAAATTTAGCGTAGCTGTCTTTAAATGACAAAAGCAAGTGAGACCAGGATTCAGTTTCTTCAGCTTCCTCTAAGAAATTAAAATGAAAGAATCTTTCACATAACGTTCGGTGATCGTCCAGTTTCAAGCGCTGACATAATAATGAGATAATTTTGGCTGACTCACAACTCCCCCCCCCCATGAATCCGTGTGTGTTATTCCTTTACCTTGATGAAATTTCTTTTAAGAGAAGAAACGAATCGCGTTCATCAAGCTGGTGCAACTGTAAGGTATCACATTGCTCGAGTGAAATTTAATCACGCTCTGTTTTATCTGCCCTATCGAATCGAGGTAAAAAAGAAAAAGTAGAAAATCAAATAGCAAATAAACTAACATTGAAAAAAACTATAAATAAAGAAAAAAATCATAACAGTATAAAAATAAATATAACTATTGATTTCCTGTGATTTACTTTGCTCGAATAGAATCATTACCATTTAGAACAACACAACGTGTTACTAATGTTCATTGGCTTTGGCATTATCGAGTATAATTAACATTTCATTCGAATGCTGGTTCCACATATGACTGAGAACATATTTTGTAATCACTGAAAACGAGCACCAGATCTCTATGACATCACAGTCCGAAGCATGCCGTTTACAATCTCCAGAAATCCAGCTCATCGATCGGTCAGACCAGTCGGTGTTCAAAGTTTCTTTAATCCCTAAACATGGGAATGTAACTTCCTCACTCCCCCCAGAGTTGTGTTTGGATGCTGAAAGTAGGGATGTTGGTGATTAACAGATGAACTGATATCAAACAGAGGAGTCAGTGTTTGGTTAATGCACTGGGTTAAAAAGGTCAGTTAAATTAATTTCCGCTTGCTAACGGCTGATTTAAAGTGAGAGGAGAGCTACGGATCTCTCAGCGGTACAGAGTTCAGGATCAGAGTAAAGTTTCAGCCCGTTAATGCACGAGCACGTGTTTACAGCAGGGCAGCAAAACTTTATGCATTTATATCACATTAATAATGAATGACAAAGGAATCATGTACATTAATCATCATCAGTCACAAACAAGCATCTGACAGAGACACTTTCAGCAGCAACAATAACACTGATAACAACAACAACAAATATTATTAGTAGTATAATGATAGTTACAGTCATAATGCAAACACCAATAATAAAAAAGTATTATTATTATTATAGTGTTTGACTATTATTGAAAAGTTACATTAATCATAATATTAAACCAATAGTAAAATATTCCTATAATTATAATTGTTATAGTGATTGTTACAGTAATAATGCCAACAATATATAAAAATAATAAAATAATATTTAAAATAAAAAAAATTATAAAAAAGTATTATTAAAGTATTTGATAAGTTATTTAGTCTTAATGATAAACCAATAATACAATACTATTATTATGACAGTGATTGTTACAGTAGTAATAATGGCAACACCAATAACAAAAAATATTATTATTATTATTATTATTATTATTATTATAGTCAATGTTGCAATAGAAATCATAATCATATAATAATATGAATTTGTATTATTATAAAACTGATTCTTAGAAGTAAAAAATAGTAATAATATCAAAAACAATCAGCAAATTAGTAGTTGTAATACAAATTTAATAATAACAGACATGCAAATATGATCACATTAATTATACAAATTAATATTATATATGTTACATATCATATCCGTGATGTATTTAAACAACATAAATAATAATTGAACAACTATTAATTATTATTATTAGAAGTAGTAGTACCACTAGTAGTATATTAATCAGTTTTGTTATTGGCATTCTAACAGTAAAATCAGTATAAAATAATAAGGTATTATAATCATACTATAACAATATAATATATTATTACTATCATAATATGATTGTTTATTAACCAATAATAATTGTACATATTAATAATGATAATAATAATAATAATACATATTAGCAAAATTATTTAAACAAAATGTATAGATTTAAATTATAAACTAAAGCCGTTCAGCAGTGGTAAAATTATACTGGTAAATAAATATATAAAATGATTATAGTATGTAATATATTATAATGTGACATTATAACCTTTACGACAACCACAGGGCTAAAGAGATCAGCGCTAAAGTCAAACACAGATTCAATTCCGAAGCCAATACTGTGATATTAAGAAGTACCAGCCAACATTGCAACAAACACACAGACCGTGTTACAGTATTCAATCTTTAATCCAGCAGTGGTGTTAATGCAAACACGTTTAAATATTGTGACTTGTGTTGTGGGGTTAGACGGGCCGACCGGGCCGCACAGCGGGGTAGATGACACGCTCACTAACTCATTCAGTCTCTGTTTGTCAGAATGCTGGAGTGTCTGGAGTCGTCCCACAGTCACGCACGGCGGGATTTACAGGCGGAAAATTGCAACACTTGAATTGGGATTGTGAAAACAGAGGACGGAGGCCAGGATGAAGATGAGAGCGGCGTGAGATGAAGGCGGACAGGAGAACTTGAGATCTAGGGTCACTCGGCTAACTGTGATTTCTCTTGTAAACTGACCGGTAAATATTAAATCCCACACCGTTATTATCCGAGAAGTGTAATGTTAAAGATGCCCCGTGGTTTCGGCGTGAGCGGTGAAGGCCCCCCCCCCCCCCGAAATGATAAACACCATCAAAAGAGCCTCCAGCGAATCGAAAGGTGAGGCTGGAAAAGAAGGAAGTGAGGGAGCGAGAGCGAGGAGAGCAGGGGAAGTGGCGGTGAAGGACAATAGGAGGGAGGGCAAGCTAACAGGAATAGAGAGGAGTGAAAGGGAAGCTGGGCTCGGGGAGCATCGAGGGAGTTGTTTAAGGAGAAACAGTGTCCGTTTGTGGCCGCTGATAATACTTTCCATTCAACGGAGCTCGCAGCGCGCCGATTCCTCTGATTGCAGCCTGGCGCCCTGCTGGCGAGCCTTAGCGCTGAAATTAAATCCACTCTATTCAGTTATAAATTATAATGCTTTATAAACAACACCCCCACTGGGAAACAAGGGGGAGGGGGCATGGCCTGAGTGAGCTGTAGAGGCAGCGCAGTGAGTGAGTGAGAGAGAGAGAGAGAGCGAGAGAGAGAGAGAGAGAGAGAGAGAGAGAGAGAGAGAGAAAGAGAGAGAGAGAGAGAGAGAGAGAAGAAAGAAGAGCAGACAAAAAAATTAGACAGGCATTAGAACAGGAAGTGTTCCGAATCCTGAAGGAAGAATCAAAGAGCAAATTCTAGTGAGATAAAGAAAAACATTCTATACATGCAAACACCGACCAGGCAGAGCATTACTACCACTAAATTACACTGAATAGCTCTTCAACACGCCAGCTCTTAGTGGGTGTGATATGTTAGGCAGCTAGTGAACATTTTTCGACCAGATTCACAACTGCTAGAATGGGATAGCTTGATGACTGGGTCAAAGCATCTCTAAAACTGAAGCTCTAGTGGGGTGCTCCCGGTCAGAAGTGTTCATCATGTATCAAAAGAGGTCCAAGGAAGGAACAGTGATAAACGGGTGACTGTTGATGGGCGGCCAAAACTCACTGATACACATGATAACGAAACGGATAGTGTGCGTCAATGTGCTTCAGATAGAAAGCGTTTTTGTGTTCGATTTCGATATTTTGTACTTTGGTTAATATATTGTTATTGTTTATTTAGTTTTTATTATTACTATTATTATCGTCATTACTACTACAACTTCTATAAATTAAAATATATATTATTAATATAAAATTATTATTATAAAAAAACTACTATTTTCGTTATAAGCATTTTATATATTATACATTTTATAAATCAATTGATGTAACAATATCAATGCAAATAGTTTAATAAATTTCAAATTTGCAAATTGTGTTGCAAAATCTGCAATTATATATATAATTGAGCTACCATTTTATTTACTATTACAGTTACACAGATGTGGAGATTAACTTTGCTTTTTGAATATTTTTTATATATTTATATAAATATAACGTAATTAGTCAAATTGTGCTTCTGTGACTGGCCTTTAGACCTGTCAATCAAACGAAAAGATGAGCACAAGACACAAAGCATCCCTATATAATGCAGCACAAAAGGTCTTGACAAACAAGTTTGGAAGTCCAGTAGAAACAACACGGTTCTTATATCTAAAGGTCGATACCCAGCCACCTTTTTTACATTGTATCACTGTAGAACTCACTGCCAAAATTCCAAAATATATGAGCGGAAAATGTGAAGTAACTTTACAGGTTGTCAGTGGTCGTAAAAACAAGGACAGGGTCAAGAAAGGTTAGTCCAGTTAATAGAGCTCAGCACAGTGAAGGGACTGGGGGGGGGTAGAAGAGTGTATATTTTGTTCGAGTGTGTGTTAGCGCTGGTCGCCACCTTTGTGTCCAGTTCAGTCTCTTATGGGTGAACTCCAGGTCCCTGTCAAACTCTTTTAGCACACGTGGACATCCTGGTTCTTAGCAGTTTAAAAACCAGACGTCTTCCAGTGTTTTGATATTTCGATGTATGTTGACAAGTCGAACGTAGTCATATCAATTAATCTTAATTACAGTGTAAAGATCCGAACATTTCCAACCACTAATTACAGCACATCAACACACTAAACGTGCTCTTAGTAACGCTGCCTCAAACTTTACAAGATGGTGTTATTTCGGACCAGTCTTCAGCGGTTCTGAGGTTTCCTCAGTCGTGCTGTGGACCTTCCAGTTCCTCTAAAAAACCACGTTTAAACAGGACTGTTTATGCTCACCAGACCTGATTTAGTGGACTAATTTGTACTAACGATATAAAGATGCTACACATTTATTTGACCAAAACGAATCATCTTCACATTTTGAATGTTCTCATCTTTTGGTTGCACACGAAGCCACTGACTTTCACGTCATTACAAGAAAATCTTCTTCCTCGTAAAGCTTCGAGTCGTCACCAAGCGTTCAGTACAAATCTGGAAATCTCAGACATGCTGGATTACTCTTCCTTCTGCTTAGTACTCATCCATCGTTCTAATAAACTGCCTTTGTATTCAGAGGATTTATTTATTTATTTGCCTTTTACCTCCGTTTCATTCAGTGCTACTTGTAATGCAATTCCAGACCAGGCTGGAAAAAATCTAGATGACATCATGAAAAAAAAAAGTTGTCCTCTTCTATTACATGAGTGTCAAATCAGATCAATAAAGGGCCGGTGTGTAGCTGCTGGTCTTGGTTTCAACCAATCCAAGAGGTCACATGATCAAATGCTTTATATTTTCTGAGGCTAGTTTATTAAACTACTAAAATTGTGTACTAAGAATGTACACGTTGTGTAAAAGTGTGTTCTGATCTCGTTGGAATTAAATCCAGCAGCCACATGAGCTATTGCGGACGGGATTGAGACCCCTGTTCTAATCTAAGAGATTGAATGTGCTCAAATTCACATTTGTTTAATTAAAAAGTTCCAATAAGTAAGTGCTACTCGGTACCATCCAGTCAGTCTCCCATGGTTTGATTCTAATCAATTAAATGACCATACATCAGGCCACATGGTGAATAAGTGGATAGAACCATCTCCTTGTAGCAAGGAGGTCCTTAATTCCTAGCTGGACCAGTCAAAACCCTTTTTGTGTGGTGTTTAGACTATCCCTGTCTTTGTGGTGTTTCTCCCAGAACTCAAAATATGCAATTAAGTTTATTTGAGATCCTGGATTATTCTGTAGGTATCTAGCTACTAGGATGGAAAAATCTGTCCACTGTAGTGCTGGTCTCAAGCCCTGATGAATTGCGAAATTTGTGTCAGGAAGAGAATCCAGCATTAAATCAATAATGCATTTCAAAATGTCCTGTGCTGACTACTAAACGAGACAGCCAAAAGAAAAAAAATACTAATTTAACTCAACAACCTAGAAAAAATAAGGGATGTAAAAACCTGAAGAATGTCTTTGTGGATCTTAGTAATCTTAGTACTGGAGAAAGTTCCGCAAGCAAGAATGCAAATTTCCTAGCAAACGTAACCACAGATGAAGCATTCCCCAATCACCAAGAGCATGGCTGGCTTAGCATGCTAACAGAATACCACAGGCAAACAAAAAACACAACCGCCTGCACACATCCAGAGACTCGAGAAACTGGATAATGTTCCAACTATTAGAAACGTCTTTTAAGTGCCGTGTTTCATTGGAACTGATTGGGAACGTCGTTGGCGACAGGCTGCCGAAGGCTAAACGTTCTCTGAAGTTGGCTTGTTTATTCCGAGACATTTCTGAGCCACGAATGCTTGGTGCTTTGCCCCATTTAAACCCCGCTGGAGCGTCAGGAAGACAGCGAATGCTCTATGTAGTTCACTTAAGGTAGAGCTTGGAAATATTGGCTGTGTTGAAGTCTGGTAGTGTTCAGTAAGAAAAGCAGCAGTAACCGCTCTAGCTGGCCAATCACAGCGCTGTCCTTTACCTCCCCGCACATTAGGGCCCGATTGGCAGAGCAAACAAAGAATTACTGGTTGTTAAGTTGGCCTCTTTTTCTCATCTGTGGAATGGCTTCCTCTTTGCCGCCGAGCGTACGACGTCTGCAAACACCTGATATGCATCCAGCTCTCTGCTGCCATTCAGTCTTGTTAAATTGTTACCACCTTTTGCAAAGCCGCCGCTGACGATTAACATTGCTGCCCTCGACTTCAAAGGCCACGGAGCCTGTAGCTTTAAACCGCACGGCTCCTGAAGATTTGTTTTTGATTTTCACAAGGTCCCAAAGCACTTTCAATGGTTCCCAGGACTCTGTCCTCACAGGTTACAGCTAGGTGAGCTATCACAAAGAGTTACAGATAACTAACCGAGGGCTGAATATAAGTGGGTAAATAGAATATGAATAAAACCACCGTTAGGTGAAATAATATTGTGTTACAAACAACAATTATGCAATCATAATGTAAGTAAATAGGAAAAAAAATAATACAAATGTAACAAAACTGCAACAAAACTTACAAATAATACTAACAAGAGCCACAAATAAACAAAAAATGTGAGTAAAGAGGTAAAATAACACACTGCCTTTGTAAAAAATAAAAAGAGCATCATGTAATATTAAAATGACTTCATATACAGTGTCCATACTGTAGTAGTGTAAACACAATTTTCATTTTTGTTTTGATAGTTCAATCAACTCTATCATCCAGGTAGAGACTCGATATCATGGTGATACTGACATGACTCCTTAATGTGACTACATAGTTATTAATTGATTTGAAAATAATATTTTTCCTCCATTTACTGTGATCCTATAATAACTGGAGGACCAGTGACAGAATAGTGGTGAAGGTGCTGGACTAGAAAGACGGCGGATGCTGGTTCAAACGCCATTGTGAGGTCGCCACTGCTGCATATAAAATGCTGCATGTCAAAGTGAAATCTGTGTACGTGTGTGTATTCCATATACACATCCACACCGTTGCTTTGTTTACCACAACATTTGACAACTTCCTCTCAAATCTCCTGGGGTGAACCTTCAGGTGGAGGTTTTTAAATCGACAAAAAGTAACCAGTTAAACGTAAACTAATGTTGACACCGGTTTTCTTTGCGAAGGTGGAGTCATGGCAACTTGCGACAAACTTGCAGTTGGTTGTTGCCAAATAGAGACGTAGTTGGGGACTGTCAGCTTATTGGTTCTTGTAGTATGGAGGGTAGAAACACTGTACAGACAAATGTTATATAATATATAGTTGATATCAAACTTTCATAATATCATATAATCAGTATCACTCAAATATACAAATGTTTAAATCAAGATTTTAAACGTTTCTCTTCTCACGTGCAATATGATAGTGCAAAAGAATTCGTGCATTCACTAGTTTTATATTTTGTTTATTTAAAAAAACAACATTAAAGCTTTTATGTGTAACATCATTTAAAACGAGCCTTTCTGAGGTTCTAGATCTTAGGAATGTTTAAGAGATTGTAAATGTTTTAATGCTTTTAAATATTTTAAATGCTTTTTCATATGTGAGGCACTTTGAACTGACACTGTGAATGAAAAGTGATATACAAATAAACTTGCCAAATACTAATAAAATGAAAAACAACTACCTAAAATACAAATAAAGTAGATAAATAATAATAAACTGATGAATAAATACAATGTTATTACTATTAATGAAAAAAATACCTTATTGAATAAATTAATTAAGTAAAAATTAGAGTTTAAGTGATTCATTTATTATTATTTATTAGGATAGCAAATGCAGAAAAAAAAAACCCGAAAATGTTCACGGTTAAAAATTATTGCCAAACCAAACTTAATTGCACACGATTTATTAATTCACACATTTCTTATCCTAGACGACACACATGTCGGTCTCAAAATATCAAAATAAGACATGCAGTAGCTATAGATGAAGCAAAGACCCAGTTGCTTCTAAATGCTTTAGCTGAACCCACTGTACATCCTGATTGGGTGTCTGCGTCCCCCTTTGACCCTACAAACAGCCCCATATCACACAAAGACAAACACATCTATGGTTTAAGCGTGCCAGTGTGTGTGCGGCAGTGTGTATGTGCAGCCGTATGGAGAGTTGAAAGGATTTAGTACGAGAGAATGTGTGTTGCTCTTTTTCAGTAAGCAGTCCTTGCTGTAGCCCCAGGATGTGAGCTGTCGCTTCATATAGACGGTGATGAGGTACAGAGCTGTCAGGAAAGATGAAGACAGTACAGAATAGGAAAGAAAGAAAGAACGGAGCGAGATACTGACCGGTGAAAAAGATTTCCCAGACAAAAAGGCGAGTTTCTTATGAACAAAGCAAAGCAGTAAGTGATGAGAGATTTTCCACTGGTGTAATGAAGAGTGAAGAAAATGCCACTGTCACTGAAGCATCCCAAGTGGCAGAAAAGTGCTTTATATGAGTGCGAGTGAAAGTAACCAGTCTCACTAAAAAACCCACAAGGATTCAGGACCGTGATATTCACATAAAACATTAGAAGTGCTAATTCTGTTAAGTAGCTGGGTGTTCCAGATGTTAATACTTGATATAAATGCATAAAAATAGGTTGTAGGTTACATTTTGGAAATGGTAAAAAACAAACTTATTTTTAGTTTTCTATACAAGACCACAGATGGTTGCTGGGTGGAAACAAAAAAAAATGAAATTGAAACAGGAGGGAAACACCATCAATATTCCCTCCCATCAAAAGCCAAACGGCTGCAACACATCTGTTCTGTTTCCAGCTTGGTTATCAGTATGACGACATGTCAGGTTATTGATTTAATATAAATACAAACTTTTGGAGGAATGTTGTTGGATGTTGTTTGGAAGTTGTTATATGTCTTCAATTGATTATTATTATTATTATTAACAACAACAACAATGCTAATCATTGAACTTACTTAGGAATTATTATTTATTTGTTCATTATTATTAATATTTTTTTTATTATTAAACATATATATTATTGTCACCATTTGATTATTATTATTAGTGAACTTAAGTTTTAATGAATATTTAATTACTATTTTATAAATTATATTATTTATAAATTATGTTATCAATATTATTATTATTTGTTCAATATTTAACTTAAATTCGAATGATTATTATTATATATTTATTATTGCATATTTTATTGAAAAATTATTATTTGTTTATTACTATTGTCTTATTTATATTCATTTTCTTATTTATTTATTTATATTCTAATTAATATTATTATATTGATATCACTTAATAATTACAATTAATTTGAATATCATCGTCAACTATAAAATAATAGAAATAAAATTATTACTGAAAAATAAAATAATCTGGATTGGGAGACACATTAAACACACTAGAAAGTTGAATAGATCTTAAACTAAATCTTGTCACTTTTTAAATGGAACTGTTTTTCCTTTGCAGCTATAACAGCTTCTACTCTCTTGAAGGATTTCATAAATATTTTGTGTATTTATGTTTTTGTCCCTTTGATTCCCATCACAATGTCTTAAACTATTATCACTATGTTGGTGTTCAAAACACAAGTGAAATCCCATCTGAATGCATTATTCTTTATTTCTAATATGTATGAAGAGGTTACAGTCACCCTTGACAGAGTTATTGACAGAAGCTGAATCAAACCAAATGTTTGGACTAACAGAAACAGACTAACTAATCATCCCGACATAATTAAGCATTGTTTCATGAATCTAAAATGATTAACTACAGATGGGTTTCCATTGTCGGAGTCTGGATGTCAACACATGACGGCTACAAAAGAAACTGCAGATGTTTCATGTCCCAATTAAAAGCAGAAGATTTTTTTTTGTCTTTTTGCAAAGCCATATTCATTTCTTCCCTTACTAGCTTTTATTTTACCACAGCTTTATCGATGCAGTAAGACCCCGGGGAGAGGATGACAAAACATTGCTGGGCCAATTAGACATAGTCAATTATGTCTGGATTCGGGTGCCAGACCACCACTGGGGGATTCAAATCCCAGATCCTCATGAAGTTTCAGTATCTTAAGTGTATAACTGTAAACTTGTTGTGTTCGCTGAACACTTATTAGGCAACCAAAAAATGTATTTAATAATTATCATTTAAATAAATGGGTTACATTCATGGCAGTTTGTGCCTAAAAAGGTTTTTATTGGCGGTTCTCTAGCCTGCCATAATATCCACCAGTATTAATTTATATCAAGATTTTTTATGGTTTTATTTGCTTTTGTTTACCCCCGTACTAATGAATGATTTCATAACGCAATTTACATTTATCCAAAATAATTGCCTCTGCTTCCTGATTCAACGCCGCCAATCATAACCGGTCGAAAGTCCCGCCCCTTCTGTTACGTACCTATAATGGAGTCGGTTTAGTGTCCATCGTTTCACACTATATTATTTAACTATTTGAGAGTCTCAAACATGGCACTTTGAGTTTTACCGTGTTTCCCTGATGCACTAAATAGTCCTCGAAGGTTTTGGATGCACCGTAAGAAAACATGACCCTAGACATTGAACACATGACCTCACTGCTTTGAGGAGATAGTGCTATCCATGAGTATCAAAAATGAACAGACAAGACACTTTTTTTCTCTGTAGGCGATTATAAGATAAAAGAACAGGCATGTGTAATGTTTCCTTACTCGGACTTGACAGATGCACAGAATAAAATCAATCTGCTGGAGCTAAAAGTTTCAAACAGCTCATTTAAACGTTTCTTTGAAAAGCCTTTTTTTAAAGTTCCGTGTTAGTCACAGGAAAGTGTTCTGTGCAACATTTGACCTTTATGAAAAGCACACCACGGCCCACAAACACATGAATTTAACAGTGTCCCACATACTGGGCTAAAAAATGCTGCCACTAATTTAAGCCTTCGCTCCACTTTAAAGCCAGACCGATTTAACTTTGATGAAAATGGCACTGAACTGACTTGCACAATGTGTCTTTGAGTTTAGCGCTTATCCACACTCCTACACAACACTAACCACAACAGTGTGGATCTGCCATGAGGCTTTTGGGCTGCGAGAAGTGCCGAGGAGGTATTCGCTCTGCGTTATTGCTGGAGTCTTCCCGGCGTGAACTGCAAAATTAATCATTCATGGATGGAAAAATGGAGAATTCTTTTTTCCCCCCTGCTTAACCACACACCACAGTTAAAGGAAGCGCAGTTCTAGCATCACAATAATTGAAGCGCTCATGAGAGATCAAAGTGAAAGCTTGGTTACATCTGTAAGGGGAATTCCCAAATCAGAGATTCAGAAAGAGAGAGAGAGAAACAACACAGGAGAGGAGATTGGGTCAAAGGCTTTGCGCCTCCCAATAACATCATAGGCTAATCAAATCAAACTCACCATGGGTGTCACTGTGGCTGAACCCCAGTTACATTACAGAACAGAAGTAACAAATCCCTGTGACACATGTGCAGTAGCCAAGTGCATCTTTTCTCCTGCATGCTACAGGTTCATATGTGGATCAGCTTTTAGAGTCCCACACTAATCAAATTATTCCTCAGACACCAATCCACCAGTGAAAGTCATAATTCCTCCCATTATGATATTAATCAATACTGTCCGATTCTAAAAGTCACCACATTACGACTGACGTTCAAGTGTCGTGGCTAGGATCGCCAACAATGCCGGACAAGTGTGCTCAGAGCTGCCCTCTATAGTGTGTTAAAAAACACACCACAGAAAGCGTTCACCCAGATAACAAAAACAGGAGCCACTTTTTCGTTCGTATTTATTTAACTGGAATGTGCAATATGTAATCAAAACATTTTTATAGGTCTTTAATAAAGTGATTTTGTTTTTACTATAAATTAGAAACATTACAATTAGGAGTGCATCCAAAGCAGTGCTAGTACTGCATTAGCCCTGCGTTTAACTGTTTAGTTATGAGCCGCCAATAAAGAATCTGCACATCCAAAGAACATACTTATGATTACTCATTAAATACACTAAGGGAAACTTTCTCACAATGCAACAACACAAATATTAACTCAGCACAGACCATTTGGGTTTTATGACTAGTAAATGTTTGCTTGACAACATTAGAGAACGACATAAAAATGTCAAAATCCCAATTAAATTTTTCCCTTTGTCTTGATTACTATGCAATAAAGACTAAAAACTACACTGTATTAGATTTAGGAATTTTGGAAAACGTTCAAAGCCTGGAAACGGAAAAAAAGGAAAACAAGTGCTCAGCATAGGCTAGAATAACAGTCTGGCTGATGTGCTTTGGAAACATCTGCATCCAATTACAAACTACATCCTACCAGAGATTCTCAGTAACGAGAACATCACAAGCAAAGCAGGGAGTTCAGGAACGATGTCAAGTGCAGGTTCTGCAGGCAGGGCATGAGCGGTGGGAACTCAGATATTTCATCAGGACCTGGATCTGCTGGGCATCGGAGTGCTTTTAAAGAAGCTCTTGCTCCAGATCAAATCTAAAATCCACACTGTTCGAGATCCGGTCTGCTGGATCTGTCCACGCTGTTGGTTGCCAGGTTTGTGTGTATGAACGTTCGGCGTTGCTTCAAAGATGAAAACTGAGAACTCTGAGTGTCTGATGCTTTATGAAAATCAAAAACAAATATTGCATTATCACCAGGTTGCTACAGGCTAAGATTAGGATTTTTAGACAGCATCAGACGCAGATGCAGTCTAGGACTAGTTCTGTCATTCGGAAGATTAAAGGAACTAAGCATGTCTACATTCTTGTTCCAAAATTATTCCTCTCCGATAATAAAGTCCTGTTTGTATTCGAAACATCACACATTAGTACACAGAGTGTAAAGAACATACAAAATATCTTAATACTTACATTTTTCAAGTAAATAAATAGTAGTACAGACTAGGGATGTGGAGATTCGATGCTCTGCGATGCAACTGCACTGGTAGAATCAAGGTGCATCGAGTTTAATTTGCGGGCGAATTTACGGTGCATCGACTCTAGCCTTTTTGCATCGGCAAATACCATAAATACCATAAATACCAGGTTAAATCGGCTGTTTTGCTTTCCAGTATCTATTCCTTATTGTAACG
>JAOTRQ010000032.1:1616809-1629254 GCA_028565875.1 Hoplisoma paleatum
TTGTTAGAGTAAAGCAGAATTTGCTATTGAGTTAAGAAAACTGATGGGTTCGGCCAATACATCCTCAAACCTCAACTAACTGTATCGAATTATCACTTACCAATTATCACCAAACGAATCCTCATATAAATAAGTCATATCGTTATAAAACCATACAAAATTGCATCGTATCGCATCGTATCGCATCGTATCGTGAACAGGAGTGATTTGTATCGCATCGTATCGACAAGAGGTTTCAGTGTATCGCAATTATATCGTATCGGCGGCAGTGTATCGAGATGGGTATCGAATCGACCTTAGTGATGAAGATATACATCCCTAGAGAGTACAGTATTGTCATTTTTGTTATTAAAAGTAAATTATACACTATTATATAGAAGCAGTTGTTAAGTTGTAGCTTTCAATAACTACTAATGTTTATATTACCTTCACAATAACAATAGTAATAGTTATTATTAATATAATTATCATCTTCAATGGGTGTCTCATGGCTCAGTGGCCAGCATTACTGCCCCTGAGCTAAAATCCAATGAGACCAATCTGCAGGTGGAGTAGTACGGATGTGGACTTTGCATGTTCTGTCTGTTCCTCCCACAGTACAAAAACATGCAGTCAGATTAACTGGAGACACCGAATCTGAACGTATACTTTCATGGCCACTAAGATGAATAAATCAGTGCATTGAAGTGGTGGTCGCAAACTCGAGTAAATAAGAAGGATTGTGTCAGGAAAGACACCAACACTGTAACAACATTAACGGAGCAGGAATATTTAATATCTGTATAAGTAATATTAAGATGAAATAGTTTAATTTTAAGTGTATTAGTAGTATTAACACAAACATTACTAATTAATCAAGTTCTTTCTTCTTTTTAATTTTAGAGGAATTAACAATAGTTGTAATAGTTTTTTTCATGCCTACTACTACTATCATTAGTATTATTACTACTATTGATATATGTTTAGCAAAAGTGAAGGAAAAGTTGTAGTACTACTAGTAGAGTGTACTAAAACTCATTCTTATTTTAGCAGTAATGTTAACAGTAGCATGACAATAGTAGTATATCATATGTATAATATTAATAGCAATAATACAGTAGTAGTATAGATTAATGGTAGTAGGACAATCTAATAAGTAGCATGAACACAATTATATATTTATTATTTTTCTTCTTATTGTCATTATAATTAGTGGAAGTACTAACAATGAACATAGTAATATTAATAGTACTAGTGGTTTATTGTTATTGTCATTGTAATGATGATCGATGATGCTTATCTTGCTATCTTATCCCAAAAAGCTTAGCATTTTCATCGAAAAATACAATTATTAAACAGCCAATGCCAACATTCCTAACTAACACATACACAATTAAGAACAGCTGAAGTGCTACAATTCTCACATCGATTTATAATCAACATTTTTAAATGAAGTCTGATGTCTGGCATTATATTAGAGGAAAAGTTTCTGTACTTCCTTTATTAAGCGCTGATGATTTAGTATCAGAGATGCCAGTGTGCTTATAAAAAGTCCCTGCTGTCTGTCTGGATATTTCATAAGGGTGAATATCAACAAAAGAAAAAAAAACCCGGATAAATAAACAGAAACGAGGTGGATTAAATTTTCCTAAATAGTGACAAACACTCCCTGATGAGGTATGGTAACCCAACACTGACTTCCACAAGACAGAAGCCAGAGGTGTGTTTGCCAAACAAGATAGTCACTAGACTAACGCTATAAGAGACATTCTAAAGTCTGATCATGCTTTTCTAGATGAGACATTTGAAATTGAGACATTGAAACTTTCTATTTCAAAATTTAACCTTGGATTGCAACTAATAAAAAGTTCATAAAACGAACAAAATTAATAAAACAAACGTAACAAAATGTTATACATTATATCTAGCATAATAACATTTTGGAACACAAATTTTCTCCCACTGGGTGATTTGACCCTTACAAAGCCAGTTTGTAAAACAATTACATTGTTGTGACCGCTGTAAGTGATTACTGTAATATCATTAATAAACAGCGTCGTAAAAAAAATCATTTTCAATAATTCGACAGTAGCCGAAAACTGAAAAGTTGAGATTTCGAATCACTGCTGTGCCATGCGGTACCTGTTTGGCAATTGAACATGGACCTTAATCCACTCCATGGTTGTTATACAGTCGCTGACACTACACTCTGACCCTTGCTTCCACAATGAGTTGAGCTACGCAAAGAAAGCAACTGTAAATGTATACATGACATAGTCATTCTATTCTAGTGCTAATGTTTGTCTGTATTTGTCATTGAACATATACAGGTGTACAGTACAACGGAATGTATGATTCGCATGTCCTAACTTGTATAGTAGTTGGGGTCAAAGCTCAAGGTGCTGACTTCACACTGCACCCCAGGTGCATAGAGGGAGGGTTTTGCATCTTGCTGAAGAACCCAACAGCCTGGATTTAAACCCCTAGTCTTCTGGTTAATAACCCAATACACTTATCACTAGCTTACATTGTTGCTAGTAGATCATTCTCAAAACTGCAATGACTATCAGGTGATAATGTAGTGGTGGGTGTAGTAAGAATGTGTCAAATACGGCGTGTTAAGTAGTAAGCATAAGTGTCAATGGCAGGATTAAACTTCACCGACAAAAGTCTATGCCTTTATAATCTTCTAACACATGCTAATAAGATATGTGTTCATAAGGCTTCATCTTTACCTAATTAATTATTAAGTCACCGTAGCTTGACTTATCACAGACACCACCACAAGACTTGACGCCTCCTTGAACGTTTAGTCTAAGCCTGCTGTGTGTACACAGACCGAGTTGCTGCATGGTTTAGCTTAATGAGGCTCCGGCAGCGAGTGGAGAACGCCCTTGGTGTTGAGAGAAGGCCCAGAAAAGCATGTTCAGGCAGCTGGGGTGAAGTGACATTTACCTAATGCATCTCTAAACCCTTTTGTAATTAGCGAACGGGATGACAGTGATGCGGGGTGACTGAAGTGGACGGCGCCAGCTCTAAACCCGGTCCAGCAAACCCGGTCAGGCATTTTTTTTAAGAGCGCCGAGGTTAGAAAGGTCAGCCAATGCTTTTGTGCCTTGATTCACACCCTTGGAACGACAGCCTGAGATCAGACACGCTCTCTTCGGCTGTTGGTGACCTTTCCCTCGGCGGTCGCCGCACGACTGGCTCTGCAATTAGAGCTCAGCCATCGAAAGGAGAGGGAAGTGTGAGCCATGAAGGATGCTTTAGAGATTCCAAAGAGTAAAAATTCTGCTCGGAATCACATACAGCGCACAGACAAAGCTGTGCTTCTTTGTAGAAGGAATCAAGCTTGCCAAGAGCAAAAGGGTCTCAGTTGACCTGTTTTCTGTTTCTGGAGAACAAAAAAGTAAGAAGCGGATTTACTGTGAATGGAACATCGTCGATGTGGCGGAGGGTCTGTGTACTGAAAAGACTTAAGGTGTGGTGGCTTTCACAGTGCATTAACTACGCACCATATCTTTCAAACTACAAAAAAAAGCTTTTCTCCAGAAGATTCCATTAACTCTACTCTAAATCCTCGAGTTTTTGGTTTTGGACATCCGATACTTTCTTGACTGATGTCTTTTAGACTGTCATTATATCCTCACTTACGGCTTATGGCTGGTCTTTTCACTCCCATAAATAGCAGCTCAGGGATGTATAGGGTGGATTCTAAGCGGAGAACTCGACTGGAACTGCCAGTGACATCCTGCCAAAGGGTCAGAGAGGCTGGAACGAGCGGGTCTCAAAGGGAGGACTGGCATATTACTTACTTCCAATGGAGCTAAGCCGCAGTGCTTCCTCCAGAGAAGAAACGGAGGGAAATGGAAACAGGATGGGGAAAGTGCTAAGGGTTAATTGGTGCTCTGCATGAAACCTGTTAACAAGTGAGTGAGTGGAACACCCAGCAGGCATTGGGACATTCCATCAGTGCTACGGGAAATGAAATGACTCTTGCTTGGCGTCTTTGCAGTGGCAGAGACACGGCAAGGCTTAGGCAGAGACGCCATTTGTTATGTGACTGGTTGGCTCTTCAAGATTCTCCTCAGTGATTTTTATGAGAAGGTTTATGTGGCGGGCGATGGACAGTAAGAAAGGACGAGAATGAAGACCAGCCACCGTAAAGTCCTGCACGGTCCAGAGCCTACAGGCTTAGGGCTCGTCTACACCCCCTAATTATCCTCTAATAGCACAAACAACTTCTCTCTTGTGTGAGCATTGAGCCTTGGGGCATCTCCCAACTCAAAGCTTCTCAGCATGATGCGCGCCACTTACTGCCAATGTAACAAAAGGCACAAACGCCTCCCTCGGTCCATGGACAAAAAGCTTTTGTTGCAACTCTCTAGCAGAAAGAAAGCCTGTTGTCCGTACTCAACAGAGCGCTCGCTTCGTCGAGTCCACATTGGGCACGTCTGCCCTGTAAATATGTGGACAGCACTCCTTTATGCAGTCGTTCTTGAGCAGTGGTCTCCAACCTCTGGGCTGTGGACCGATATCGGCCCGTGGGTTGCACAGAAAGAATACATAACGTCCAGTGTTCAATGTTCAGCATAAGTGCAGTAACATTAATACGACTTTACTAAACTCATTACAACAGTGTGGCGAGCGAAAGTGATGGAGCTGACTGCGATGTTAACGAAAGAGACAAAGTTGGTGGAGTCCGTATGGGTGATCGGATGAGGTGCATTCTGGGAGTTGTGGTCCAGCCGATTCAGGAACTAAATAATAAATAACCGCTGTAAAGCTCTGACAATCCACCAAGCAGCTTCATAGCTTACCAAAGTTGTTACATTGCTTGGTTGTTTGCATTATTACAGCTAAATTGAAATTATATTATTTAAATTATTTTTATATTTAGAAATTACTATTTTTTAACCAACCCCTTCACAAATTATGCCCCTGGTATTGAACAACTTAGTTTTTATGCCAGTCGTATCAATTTAATTAGCTGTATTTATACACAACACAATGAAGGCCGGTCCGTGAAAATATTGTCTAGCATTAAACCGGTCCATGGTGCGAAAAGTTTGGCGAGTGCTGATCTGGAGAACATCTAAACTCTAACCTGACTAAAGTGCTCTGTGTGTTCGATTCATGCTACGTCCCTGCCCCCCACTATTAATGTAAGTGACAGCTTGTTCATCCAGATTATGTGCATCCTGGAGCACGTGTCATTCCAATTGAAGGCTTGCCAGCTCAGTGGCCTTGTGGAGGGTGTTTTTTAAAACAGCTTTCGCAAACAGGACTTTGGAAACTGGCAGTAAAACCTTATCTGGTCACGGTACGATATCTGTCAAAACACTGGCATTTGATCAAGTCAGCATTTTTCATTTTCTGACTGCTGAGCGAGGGTCAACGTGACATACTTTTTGGGATTACGTTCAGAAAGATCAGCGATGAGCTTGTGCTCTTGAGTCCAGTGAACAGAATCAGGTTGATCACCATGAAGGTTTTGTATGCTGCTGGATTGCATCACTTGACTGAAACCTCATGTGTTGCCCTGCAAAAGTGTTGAAATGAACCCACTGCTGGACTAAGAAGGCACAAACATAAAGAATGGAGAAGTATATAAGAAAAAAAACAGTGCAAAAGTATGGCCTCACGTATCAACATACTGCAGAAGAACAAGCAAGATGGAAAGATTTAATTTGTTATTTGCTTTAAGTACAATTATGTTTCAATAGATGAACGCATGAGTGGCACAAATGAATCAACTGAACCAATTATTTTTATTCACGACTGACTCACATAAAACCGGTTCCAAAAAATTGAATCAAAATTGCCACCATAGAACAGCGGGCATGAAAAAGTCTCCCGGCATTACAATACATACAAAAAAGCCGTACAGGATGTTCAAAACACTCCATCTGTCTTCGTTTCTGTCTTTTACATACTATAAATTCTTAAAAGCTTATAATGTCATTGTTTAATAAAAAAAATGTTTCCATTCCTCTTCTTTTACTTTATGGTAATGCAATATTCAAACCTTTTCCCACCCCGTTCAAACATTTTTGTATTTTTCACATTATGGGCGTATCCATCCTGGTTTTTATTTAAATGTGCATTTTCAAAAATGTTGGATAGACAAACAATCCAAACCAAAAAAAGAAAAAGAACCTGGAACAAACTGGGGTTGAAATCTTACTACACCAACAGTGTCATCTCGTTCATTCAGGAAGACAATGTCTGGCTCAATACACCAGCCCAGGCCAAATCACACTAAACCAAGTACAACAGAACCACAATTAACAGAAAGACTAAAACAAATTAAAGCTCGTCATTGTACATGTCATTGGAACTGATACAATTTATCAGTGCCTCTGTGCCACAGTCCATATTTGTATAACGGTAACCAAGTTAGCATCATTTTCATTCTTAATGGCTAAGACATTAAGTGGTATACTTCACACACTAGTGGTGAAGTATACCACGAGCAACAAAAAAACTAACAAATCTATATCCAACAACAATTTCTGTCTGTTGGTTGTCTGTAGCAGTTGTCGGTTTGCTCGAGACTTAATTCACTTAAAAATGATTTCTTAACATGATCACTTACAACACAAGACTGTCTCACTGCAAACTAATCCAGGCCAAGACTTCAGAAGTGTATGCCATGTTCTAACATTAGTAAATGATAGCTACGTTCTGCATCATGCTGATTACATCTCATTTAAATGCTCATCACTGCCATGAAATGATTCCTTAGGCCTCTTTTAGCGCAATGTCAGCATCTATATCAAAACAGTTTAAAAGGTCGACGCTATGTGAAACATGTGGAGTTGTTTAAGGCTGCACAGGTGCCCCTATATCCTCTTCGCCCCTCCTTCCTGTCTATGCATAGGATGAAGCCGGCTTAAAGTGCAGGAAGAAGCCTCCAGGCTTCATCAGATTCAGTTATTCTATCCAAATCACCGGCAGCATTCAGCATTCCTACAACCTAAACGCATCCCCAGGATTCACGGCTGAGCAGGAAGCTTCAGGTAGAACAAGCGGAGAATTCATCTGTTTATTCTGTTTTCCCAGCAATCGCTAATCATGTCGACTGGACACAGATCACAGGAACAAACAAGTGAGGAGCCTAAAGTGCAGCATGTCCATAATGTCAACAATGTAAAAAATAATCATCTTTTTTAGCATCCAAATAATATTTGATTTTGAGCACATGGAAATACTGAAGGGGTGGTCTAAAGTTATGAACAGTTAACTATATAAAATACTAATGATTACAAATGGTTACAAAAATGATTATACATGGTGTAGTTCAATGGACAAAATAAGAGTTACAAACCATATGATCACACTAAAGAAAATATGTTTCGTCACAGAGAACTACATAAGAACATACGCAAAATTGCAATGCAAAGTATATACTAAAATATATAAATTATTAAGTGTTTACTATTTAATTTAGTAGTATTTATTTCACACATTTTGTTTCCAGAAACACACAATAATGATTTTGTTTAGGAGGTGTTTAAAACACAAGCAAACAATGGAAGCTCTACCTGCAAGTAAAGCCATATAGCGGCAAAAAAAGAAAAAAAAAACATAAATAAAAATAATAAATGATATACACTTCAGCTTTTTAGTTTCTCCCATGTAACACTTGTTACTTATTAATTTGTTGACCCATCATTGTTAACAAACGTTTGTGTGAGATTTTGTGAAATTTTAATGTTGAAGTCAAATGACGGTGATAGACATGTAGATGTAAACACATCTGTTGTGTACGTACGATATTGCGTTATCACATTTGCTCTTTTTTTTTTAAAGACTTTTGTCATTTTTTTACTTTGTGACATTTGTCACTTTTTATACTTAAAAACACTTATACTTTTTATACTTTTATACTCATACAATTCTGGAAAAAAATGTTTATTAATAAATATGATGTTTATTTCAAGTGAAGTCTTAATGTCAAACTTGCAAACTTTGATAACATAAAAAAATGCTAAGTGGCTCCACAATTTTGCTCTCTAGTGTATATGAAATACTAAGACATAAATATAGAGACAGTTGCTCAATATCTGAGGAAGGGGGTGGATGGGGGGTGTCGATGGTCACGTCCCCTGCACTTTTTCCAAAGGCGGTTTCGTTCGCCTGCTGATTAACATAAACATGCTTGTAATGCTATATTACAATGAAACTTGTCCAGCACTAGGACCAAGCAGAAAACGATCGCTCATTCTGAAGCTGGTTTCATTTTAGACTGCCCACAAGCTCGTTGATTGGCCTGGCTGATGCTAGCAAGCGCGTGATTGGCCGTCAGCGCAAAGACTCAATCTGGTTATAAACAATAATAAATGAATACATAAATAATAACTGATTTGAGTAAACCCTTCTGCGTTTACTTTTCTTCAAAATAAAAGACATGTTTAAAAATGCAGTTAATTCTCTGTTACACGTTCAAGCTCTTTTGTTTAAGCAGTTTAAGTCTCTTGGATGGTGGATTGGGACAAAGGCTTCATGTTTAATTCCCTGAGAAACAAAAATGAAGAACTGAGTGGGGCAATCATCTTGCACCTCCCTGCTGGTCAGTAGTGGCATGGCAGGTGCTATGTGTAATCTACTCTCCAGAGCTAAAATAGTGACTAGTGGAGAGAAAGCCCTCCCCATACAAGACCCCATGGGACTTAAATCAAGAAGCTGCTGGTACAAAAACCCAAGTCGAGGAGAGAGGTGTCAATATT
Organism: Hoplisoma paleatum; assembly: GCA_028565875.1. Taxonomy (NCBI): domain Eukaryota; kingdom Metazoa; phylum Chordata; class Actinopteri; order Siluriformes; family Callichthyidae; genus Hoplisoma; species Hoplisoma paleatum. Next base: position 1,625,521 of record JAOTRQ010000032.1, read on the forward strand.
CTCTGGTTGAGTCTCCGTCTCCTCGAAGCGTTGGAGACTGTGTGACCTAGCTAACCTTCAAACTCATCTCTTCTGGTCCAAACGAAATGATCCTTTCATTTCCTGCCGGGGCTGCCGGGGCCCTCAGGTGGTGGTCAGCCCAGTGGCTCTGCGTGCATGTAAAGTTCACAGCTCATCCTTGGAGCGATCCTCTATCATAACAGAGCTCACCGTGGCGTTTCCTGTCTGGGTCTGCCTCGCGTGAGTTATGCAGCGCCTGAAACGGCCGCCAGACAAATATTCCCCCCGTGCGAAGAAGAAGAGGCAACCGGCGACTCATCCTTTTTGTCACACAAGGCATGCTGACACGCTGAAGCAATTACAAATTTCTCACACACACACACACACACACACACACACACACACACACACACACTTATGGAACATAAGCCAGGAAAAAATTACAGACACACCCGACACACACACACACACACACACACACACACACACACACACACACAAAACTCAATCAGTTCCCGTCTTCCTCAATCCACACAAACCAGACTCCGGAACTGGTTTAGGAAGTTCTCTAATGGTTCCCAAACTTTGAGGCGACTGGCTAAGCGATGCAGGGCTAAACATGTGTTTAGGCCAGACAACATCAGCAATCACCACTTGACCCCCTAGCCCGAGAGAGGTCACATACCGCTTCCCCGGTATTAAAAAGACTGGAGGAGAGAAAAAAAAAAACTTTAACAGATAATATAATCAAGTGAAAGCGCTCGCATGTTGTGGAGAGACAGCAACCATGCTGATTTCCAGATGTTCGGAATGAGCATTCAGAATCACCGCAGAGCAGAACGCACTGGGGATTTCTCAAGGTTCAGAGAGAGAAACAGGCACACACACATCATGCTTTATACAGCGGTGCTGCAATTCTTTGCAGCTGTCAAGCTATTTCAAGAAATGAGATAGAAAGGGGGGGGGGAATTAAGAAAGCAAACAAATTGCTTTTGCCTGCGTCCTCAGATGTTGCGTGAATGAGCTGTTAAAAGGAAAACCCCGAATTGAGGCATTCTTTAACGTTCCCACACTAAAGTCCCACTCGTACCAGTCAGACCGTGTGTCATTACCGTAAGTGAACCAACACCTCTGGCTTTCAGATCTTTATTTATAAAAAAAAACGACTGGAAAGCTGAAAAAGCAACCCGCATTCGATGACCTCAGCGACTCCACTTTGAATTCCACTCGGGGTGTGTAGAAACACACAAACAGAACACGAACTACAGAGATCTAAAGTGACCGTTACAGCACTTGGCGTACTGTAGATTTGAAGCATTTGAGTTTATATACTGATCAAGAATAAGAATATAACCACCGTTGTAATATTGTGTTGCCAAATCTTTTGCAGCCAAAACCGCTTTGTGACAGAGATGCAGAATTAACTAGGATTCTCGGTTATATAGGACCACGCGAGCCCACCTTCGCTCGCCACATACATCTGTGAGCCTTAGCATTTCATGACCCTGTCTCTTGGTTTATCACTGTTCCTTCTTTGAACCACTTTTGAGTGATACTGAGCACGGTAACCCGCGAACACTCGACAAACACTGCACTGACCCTGTCGTTGGCTCTTGTCAAACAGCGGTCTATGCAGACCTCCATAAACCTGGTCTGACTTGTTACAGTAAATGTTATACCAAGGTAGGAACTGTGAAGAAGTTAGATATATATTATATATGTTATAAAGTTTATACCTACCTGTCTATATACTTTACATTAGTAAAACAGTTTTTTATACCAAATTTAATATTTAGAAGTGGTTCCACTTCTAGTGAACATTTTCTCCAAACCTGTAGAGGGAGCTTCATAAGAGTGTTCACTAAGTGTTGCTTAGTCTGCTTTTAACATAAGTTTTACACTTTTAGCTAAGACATGTTAATAGTATTTTATTCAGTCATGGGCCATTTTGTGTCTCCAATTCACCTCACTTGACTGTTTTTGGATTATGGGAAGTAACCGGAGCACCTGCAGTAAACCTACATACACATACATAGAGAAAAAAAAGATGTAAACCACACAGAAAGGACCCAGGAGCTTCTGGGTGTATGTCGACAGTGCTACCCGCTTAGCCACCTTGTCGCCAAAAAATTCAACGAGACACTCGAGTTTAACAATACTGCATGATTTGCAAAAAAGAAAAAAGAATATACTCAATCAGAATCTACAAAGATTACAGGAACTATGGACATGAACTAACTGATTTTAATAAATAAAATCAGTACTAATTCTCTGGTAACTACATGCATTCGGGAATAAAAAAGAAACACTCTGGTTCTTGAAAAGATTTCTTTACGAGTATAGCTTCTGAGCCCATCGTGCATGTTATAACAGCAAACGTACCCCCATGAGACCAGACTATTTATACCTTTTCAGCATTATTAAAAGATTTAATAGCCAAATGGCTCAGACACGGCATTCGGCGATGCAGCCGGCGGTGAGATTCGCAGCTGTAACTGCACGGCTCTCACTTTATTGTGCGTGAGGAAACAACATAAAAAGCCAACAGCAGCATGTGTACAGGGAGAGAAGCTGGGTTAAGTCTGAGTCAGGAGTAATCCTGTCCTATTTAAATCCACTCTCCCAGCACAGGACAGGCAGGGCCAGGCTGGGAGAGAGGGAGAACTAGGGAGGAAGGGGGGGAAAGAAAATAACAAGAACAACTTCATTACTGGTAATGTCTCACCGGTGGGAGGAAAGAATCAGACTTCAAATGCAGAGTTTTACTAAGTAAGGGGCTGGTAGAGAGGTATCAGGTTTCCCTGCAGACCACATTAAAATGCCAGAGGGTTTAAAGTGAGTCAATTTGGGCGTGAGATGCCAAAATACAAGAATTAGTGGTGTGCTGTGTTTACATCTGCCGAGGAGCTGGGGCGGCAGAGGCGGGCATGATACGGCTCAGGCATTACACGCAGCAGAGACAGAGCTATAAATGCTAGACTCTACAATTCTTTTAAAGACGCCGTGACATAGACATGTAAAAATGCCAAGCATGTATAAGACATGATTGTAAAAGGCTAGTCTGAATCCATGTCTAGGGACACAGTTCCCACTAAAGAAACTAAGCAGCTAAGAGGAAATCGTTTACCCTCCTTAAGTGCCAAATTGTATCCTGATTTTCCTGCCCTGGCTGGAAAGTCCACACCAAGGACGTCTGCAGTCTCTCACCCCGGTATGAGTAAACAGAGCGTTAGAGGAGGCGACGTTATCCATGTGTGGCCTACGCTGGATTATAAGAAACAGCTCAGCCTCCTCCGCACACTACACGAGGACACAAACTCATCCTTCTGGAAGACGATCAAAAACAATGTTCATGTCTTGATGTTAGTTGATGTCAAATGCTGGGAGAGGCAAGGAGTGGAACATGTGGCACTTATTTATTATTTGAACTTCTTGACACTCTATTAAACTTCTCAAGACAATAGGTATGTGACCTGAACAATAAAAAAACAGAGCTGTAGAAGTGTCCTGCTGTGATTGCAGTCTGCCCTGTTTAGTGCTAAACAATGGAACAACGTGTAGGTGAACCTCACCTTACACTGGCTACACTAAATTTACTTGTCTCTAGGTTAAATAAAAAATAACCATCGCCAGTTCTGTACTTTATTTAGGGGACAGTAGGGACAGTGTAGCCTAGTGGGTAGAGCGTTGGGCTGGGAACCCAAAGGTTGGGGGTTCAAATCCTGGCTCTGCTA
>JAOTRQ010000032.1:1629354-1643126 GCA_028565875.1 Hoplisoma paleatum
CCCTGTCTGCTCATTGTAAGTCGCTTTGGATAAAAGCGTCGGCTAAATGCAATGTTTGTTTGTTTGTTTGTTTGTTATTTGGTCTGAAGACCAGAAGGTCGCTGGTTCAGACCGCACTACTACCAAGTCGCCACTGTTGGGTCCCTGAGCTCAAAAATTGTGTACACTTGTAAGTCACTTTGGATAAAAGCGTCTGCTAAAAGCTGAAAGTATAAAAGTATTTATGAATGCATTTTGAATAATATGGGGTGGATGATATAGATACTGTGCGTCAACATTTTATGTGACAACATTTTAAATTTTGAATATTTGTGGTGGACAGACGTAAATTTGAATGAACTATAGCCGACGTATATAGTCTTTTGAAAAGCGATGCGAGAACTTGAAATGACGTTAGCCGAGGTATTACATGTTTATGTAATGAGACCAGCGATCCCGGACGAACAGACTGGTAACTCCTGATATCACTGGTGAGTCCTGTGCAAACGCCTTTAGCTGTGCGACGGCTGACCCTGCTAAAAAGGTCAGCCATGCAACAACTCACATGTTAACGCTTCAAATATTTATCATTAAATTATTTTACAAAAAGGGGAATTACACGTGTATAATGCAATTAGCCACAGTACCTACTTTTTAACGTGTTTTTGCTTTATTACGGTCTTTTCTTCAGCCATTGGATGGTTTTCTTGTTTGCTTTAACCCAGGGCTCTTTGTTATGGCTTTAAGGCATGGTCATCGTCATCTTGTTTGCCTCATTTAAGTCATTATGTTTCATATCGCTCCTGCGGAGTGGCGCTGCTGTGTCACAAAGGTTCTAGCTATCGTTGGGTCCTGCCTCATCCGTTTCTCTTTTTAAAGAGACACTAATTAACAATATAGGGTACATTTATGATCTGTATCTATATATTATATTGTATCTTTTGACCACGGAGACCCCATCGTAACTCAATAGACCTTCTTTCTGCTTTAATTTCTTGCAGAAAATGCAGTTTATGCACCAGTTTTCATTGTATTATATGACGATTGTTTTGTAGAAGCTTTATAATATCACTATGAAACAGTACTACCAAAATTCAGCACAGAATAGTCACTATTAACTTTAGTCTTATATCTTTTTATGATAAAATTATTATGATTTTATTCTCACAGCTTGAAAAGGTGGTCGAATAGGTGGTCTGCTAAAATCTCAAACAGCTTAGCAAGAGCGGATTCATTTAGCCTAACTGAATGTCATTTACATAGCTAAACAAGCCAAACTACATTTCGTTCACAGCTAAATTGCTAGGTCATGACTAAATTGCTAACTGCACTGGAATAAAGCTCTTCCAGACCCAACATGGTGATGTCTATTTCAAAGGGAGATGTAAACCGCACGCTCCGAATGTGATTGTGGCTGTATAAACAAAGCAGTACACATGTCTCTTTAGCTAAATTTGTCTTTACTGGATTTCTGACCATACTGAATTTATTTATTCAGGGAAATCCCTGAACGTTTGTGGTTGGAGGGTAGCCGACCACAATGGAGGTGCATCTCCAGCTTCTTGGCAGGGCTTCTGCCTTGACAAATAAATGACACCTAGAATTAGTTTCAGTGTACGATCGGATCCGGACGCTATCTACAAGTGCCAGAGACATGTGGATGTTGAGTCAAGTACGATGCGAATACACCCGGGCCCGCCCTGCGCTCCCGGTGCCTATCCAAACAGGCGTGCGAACGAGAGACAGAGAAAGAGAGAGAGAAAGAGGCCCTTGAATAATTACACTTCATGCATTCGTTTAGCCCGTAGGGGAACATTAATGCACGTGCACTCTGGTTAAGCAGGGTAATGGCCTGAGACCTGTGCTGGGACGTCACCCATCACTTCAAACGCCATTGTTTAAGCAGGAGCAGGATACACACTCACACGCTGAGTGTTGAGTGCTGAATTGTAGTAGGTTTAGAAAAAGAAAGCGTGCGAGGGTTTTTGTTCTTTAACGTTCCGAAAATAATCGAGGCAACCCTGTCGCCGTCCAGTCCTCTCTGGCAGTAATTAATATGACAGGTCTGTGCGATGAGGAAATCTGGAGCATGACCAGCACTAATGCGCGAGCGGTACATTGGAAGCACATGTTGCAAATGGAAATGTTTGCATGCTTTGCATGTTCGCTGCTTCTGAATGTGTCTTTGCTCCCATACGAGGGACAAAAGCGCCGCGACGGCCAAGGTTTTGTAAGGTGGAGTGAGTGGGTTTTTAATACCAGCTGCCGTGCCAAGGATTCGACTTAACTCCTGCACTAGGGACGTGGAGAAAATAAACGAAGCCGAATCTTTAAATGAATACATGCGCATCCCTATTCTCATAAGTGTGTGCTCTTAAATCTGAAGACAGGGACTGTACAAAAATGGTTCAGAGGTGTTGGCAGAGAGCCTTTCAGCCCGAGGAGGGTTTTACTTAAAACTTTAATTTAATACTGTTTTGCCAAGACCTGTGTCGAAGGCTGGCAGTCTACACAGACACACACCCACAGACACGCACACACAGCTCCTGGAGGTCTTCAGAATACTGATTTAAACGTACGCCTGAACCACAGTATTATAATTATTCAAATTGCACTTACTCTATATAAATTACATAATAATAATAATCCACCATTATAAAGTAATATAATAAAAACGTAACAATAGTACTAACACATACACAAGCATAAAACCACATAATATGTAACAGGTAATATTACCCGTACATGCTCTAGTTTTACCAGCGCGTAATCCTATTCAGAGTCACGGTGAGACACACACTGGACCAATACACAAAACACCTGAACAGGTCACCAGTCTGGTGCTGGATACAGAGACAGACACCTTTGATAGAAACCACAAACCAACTAACTGTAGAAATGATTGAATGTCTTTGAACTGAGGAAGCCAACGAACCCGGAAAAAAACATACACAAAAATAGGGAGAACATGCAAGCTCTAGGAATCTAACCCGGGACTCCTTGCTGTGACAGTGCTAACAACTAAACCAGCATGCCACCGTGTTTATGTACAGTAAAGTAATACTTTGTGCTGTTTGTCATAGTATGACAACTACAATATTAGATTTAAGGGGGAACATACTTGTCTTTAAAACAAAAATACCACTTAAGACATTAGAAAATTAAGGTTGGTGTAGATTAATTATATTTACATGATTTTTTTCTGGAAATGGATTGAATCTGCACACATTCTGATCAGAGAACAACCCTCCAGAATCATTTACATTTGAAAGTCTGTAAGTTCAAAGTCATCAAAAGCAACATTTTCCCAACAGAACCAATTTTTTGTTTTTAATGGTTTGAAATGACCGCTTCACAAGCGCTTTCGAAACAATCTTACACATTCTTCTTTTAAGGTTGGAAGGAAAAGTGTCTGAATGAAGCTTTCCAGCCCTGATTGAAGACAATACGGTATCAATTATTGTGATAAGATCTGTGCAAAGTTCAAATCAAGCGAGAATTGCACATCTGGCACTGTGTTCTTGTCGTCAAATTAATGGACTCCTCTAAGACCATGTGTAGCAAGAATGTGATAACTCGGGCTTCCTCGCTAGCTGATAACATTCCCAGAAAAAAAGCGTTTGGGGTGGACATCAACATGCAACCACAAATAAATAAGTAAATAAAATTGGATGGCATGCAGACACAACAACAAAAAAAATGCTCATTCTGAGAAAACTGTCAGGTTAACTGGGGTTGTCTGTAAATCTCTTGCATACTCTGCTGCCAAACATGATTTACTCTCCAGCATCCCTCCTTGACACTCAAGCAGTGAGCTCAGTGCTTCGTTTCAGCCAGAAATGAAAGAGAACAAAAAATATATATCAAAAATATATATCAGCCTGATTTACAGCTGTAGTGAATGAACAGTGATGTCGGACTGGTCGAAGCTGCTTCCCCGAGAGGAAGCGTCTGTGGAATCCGGCCCAGACATTGCTGGCGTTCCTGAGCTGATTGGAAACACACAGGCGTGAATGGCAGTTATTTCCAGGTGTGGAGAGAGAGAGGTGGTGTTTTCCTCATCTCCCCGTTGTCGCCTAGATACCGTTACCAGGAAGGCCTGCGGCCCGGGTTAAGCTGCGGCGCTAGGATGAATAAACAAAGGACAGCTCTGTGGTCAGCCCGGCCAGGTGAGGTGGTATCAGCTTCCCACAGAGAAACTCATCTGCACAGGAAATGACCTACGACGACTCCTTAACACACCTGGACGTTAAGGAGGAGGACGATGTCCAGGAGGAACCAAGCCACTTTAGTTCTCAGCTATTGGAAGGAGCGAGCGCTCATCGCCGGTCATCAGATCGATCCCACGACAACGGTTCATTGTACTACACCAGGCAGACCACGAGAGATCAGACCAAGGTCCTTACTAGACTTTAATAATAATCCTGTGCCTGAGGGAGGAAGTTGGCATTCCACTGCATTTGGGTCAGGTGCTAAAACAGGTGGTGGGGGATTCACAGAACACTGAAATTCCTCATAAAAAAGAGAATGTCATGATTACATTTTGAAATGATCATAAATACAATCTTATAACCAATTATGATTGGGCATCCTTTTGAAGGCAGCCTTGGCCTTAAGGTTCATGAACTAGACCTTTAATCGGTTGCCGGTTCGATTCCTAGAAGTGACGGGCATCAAACCTTTAACTGCTCCCCGGGCGGTGGGGCTAGAGCTGCCTAGGTAGCCTGAGGTGAACATGAAGGCTGTAGGCACGTGTGCTCACTGCTTCATCATAGTGTGTATTTAAATGTGTGCACGGATGAGGTTAAATGTGTGCATTCAAATGAATGGATGAATAAATAAATAAAATCACAGAAACAATCCTAGTGGGCTTTAAGTCTGGTTAAAAATGTAACATCTGCTAAAAAAAAAAAGTAAAATAAAACCAAACTAAATTAGGCCTTAAATATCTGGAATATATGAAAATACTTACAAAGACAATCTTAATTTTTATTAATTTTAACCACCGTGTCAACACGAAGAAATGGCACACATCAAGCTGGTAGGTGTAGATTTCTTGAGCAGTTTCCTTATTAATACATTATAGTGTGAAAGAACATGCTGAGATCCACTTTAACGCAACTTGAGTAGATAATGTAGGCTGGTACCGAGATGCTGTCAGGATATGTTAGCACGTGATCGACGTACTGAGAGTAGCAGACATATGCTGGGCTGCCCAGGCCAAAGCTTCGTCATAAAAGTAGATTGTACACGACGATGGATCTGAGCTGCCAGTGTGTGACTGGATGTCTAAGTGGATGGCAGAGAAAGATGTGACTAGCTCAAATAGAAACTAACTCACTTCCTCTCTTTTGAATAAGTGTTGAGAAGAGAAGATGAACACTCGGTGTTCACCAGATAATTACGAGATGAATGTGATTGGTTCTATAGAATTGTTTAGGGTCGTAAAGAACATGCTTGCTTCCAAATTCAAGAAACTTCACTTTCAAGTGTAGATGAATTGAGTTGGAGATAATAATACTAATACACAATATAAGCGAGTCAATTTTTAATTCGACCCAATCCTGAAGTGCTTATAGAATACAAGCATTTAATTGTCATTAAACGTCACTGAAGCAGACGGGGTTAACAGCCTCACTCAAGGACCCAACAGTGTAGCCGAACCGGGATTTGATTCCCCAATCTGTTTACTTGCCTACAAAATCAGTAGTCCTCCTAGCTACAGGTTATCTGAGCCAGTTTAAGAGTAATACAGGGCTGTGTCAGATAACCTGGTCTCCACAACCACCTGACCTAATCCCAGTTGAAATAACTTGGGATGAGTTGGACCTCAGAGCGAAGGCAAAGCAGCCAACAAGTGCTCAGAATTTCTGGAAACTCCATCAAGACTTAAAAACCATTCTAGACGTCTCATCATGATGCTGATTGAGAAAGAACCAACGGTGCAATGTGCTAATCTCTAAAAGTAAAAGGGGGCTATTTTGTAGACTCTTTTATCTGGGTTTACTACACTTCATTTTTTGTATTAACAATCAATATAGAAAACAATAAATAAATGAAAAAAACATTGGATGGAGAATGAAGATGTGTCCAAACCTTTGACAGACACTATTTACAATCATACTGTAGGTGTCAAAATGCATAATTTTGGAAGGAGGGTTAACGTCGTACAAGGAGCTGACCACTACACACTAAAAAATCTCATCTAGGCACCCTCCAGCACCTATGTGATGTACTGTAGTCATGGAGCAGGACCTTATCAAGTCACTCCCAGCCCATCTAGCCTATTCTGGCCCCACACAGTGGTTAGTCTGGATATTAGCTGGTGGTCATAATAAAGTAACCCTACGGGAGTGGAAGGATTGGCTAATTAAACTGCCCCTGGCTGATGCCCAGTGATGAACTAGCACCTTGCTCATGTGAAGTATCTGTCCTGATCTGTTTGTATGGTTTTTTTTTTCGTGATGAAGCAATTCCTGAAGATGGCTATGGAACAGGTAGGTCAGGTGTATTATTGTTCCAAGATTATTCGAGCCCGGTGTGAGTGTGTGCTACAGGAAATGGAAACACTTAACATCAAGCATCATAACACTAGTAAGCTGGATTAGTAGGGCCTTGCAGCTACATAGAGGTAGAGGCTCGGCCAGAAAGCAGAGCAGCTGCCTGACACACTGCTGTCCATTCAGACGCGCTAAAGAGCAGCTGCTTGGCATCTTCTGCCCCTGGCACTCTAGACACACAAACACACACATACATGAGCAGAATGTGTGTGGTGCCAGAAGGATGCAAACACACAAGCTGCCAATCTTCATTTTCCAGGTCGAGATGTAGAGACCTGTGTGTCCTATGGAACTGGTCTTACCATTTATTTATATTTCTTTACACAAGACAAGCATTTAAGTGTGCATACTCAAAAAGCTGAAACTATTCACTCAATATAAATATTCCAGTTAAAGATCTCTTAAGTATATACATACAAACACACGCACACAAACAAGTATAGTTGTGAGATTGTTATCGCACGCACAGTTTGACCAACCTCAGCCATACAGATTTGTAAGCCTTCTTGCTCGCTTCGTCGATCATTAGGTGCATCCTAAATCACACTTGCACACTTCAAGCACTATGATTAAGTGCATTTAAGAAATAATAAATCTAAATGCAATAAACTAATAGCTAATACCAATCATCACTGAATCAGAATGGAAACCACCTCTTCAAATAAACGAGAATAGCGTTAATTAGTAAGTTTAAACAAAAGCAAATAAAAACAAATATTATATAAACAGAAGTTGGTAGATGTTTTGGTGGAATAGAGACGCGTGATGAAAGGTTAATCTGTGTGCTAATCAGGTGTGGTCCAAAAAGCCTGGTACATGATATAATTCTAATAAGTGATTGCTGCTTCATAAAGCTGGTTACTTATTTGAATTCTACTAATTTGGTATTATACTAATTACAGGTATTATACTAATTACTAATATACTAATTCATCATAATAAAATTTTAATAATCTAATTTTCACTTTCATGAAAAGGGTTATAAGGTAAAAATACAGATGGAAAAAGTTATAGACATTTTATTTTGAGTTTCAGAGAAAAATTACAAAAGGCGAATACATCGATAGGGTCTGTGTGTGTTGTGTTGTGTGTGTGTGTTGTGTTGTGTTGTGTGTGTGTGTGTGTGTGTGTGTGTGTGTGTGTGTGTGTGAAAGAGAGAGAGAGTGAGAGAGAGAGAGAAGGATGCTAAAAAAGACCAGAATTGCCAGATTGTATGAAACAAAAGTCCTTGTTGTTCAGATAATAGAAAGATAAGTGATACACAGCGGTAAAAAAATGGCCTTTGTAAACACACATTGTGCTGGGGACTTCCAGTTGAGCGCCAGAAGAAAGGAGTAGGTGGGTCAGGGAGGGCAGGACATAATTGAAAACGACCGAGCTGAGTGGCTGAGAATGCCGAGAATTCTTTCACCAGAACAGCGGTTCGATCTATAGGTGCCTGAATAACACCTCTCATTATGGGAGAGATCATGTGACGCGGGCTCCTCATCTGGCCGCTTCGGGATCTTCCTGGCCTGAATGTGGGTAGTATGTCCGGCAACAAGCCGCCTTTATGCCCGGGCGAGTAATTACAGGGCGCAGGTCAGGATCTGTTACTGCTGGAGCCAGGCAGAGTCCAGGTGCCCGGCCCTGAAGCGCTCAGCCATGTTGAGAAAGGAAACCAGAGGAGCAGTCAGGCCTATCCTACACCCCCCATCCCAACACCCCTCCCAGCCCCGACTCCCTCAGTCTTCTGCGCAAGCCTGGAGGCATGGCCGGCGCGAGCGGAGTGGCATCACGCACAACAGACTGAGCTTTGTCTTCACTCGCATCTCTCATACAAACACACACTGCACCTGGCGGATGAGCAGTGAGAACAGCTTTAGATTAGAAAACAATGCTGAGACACCAGCAAGTGAGTCGAACTCATGAATGAGAGTGAACCCATTGGGAGTGGGATCCATTTTTGTATGATTTCATTTAATGTTTTAATAATTGTTTATTTTTTATAATAATAAATGAATATTTTTGAATATTATTTATTTATTATCAGTTTATTTCAGTTTTGCAAAAAAAGCTAATAAGTATTATAATAGTAGTTAATTTTTTTTATCATATTTGAAAATTAATTCATTTTTATTACATAATTATGTATAACTTTTTATAATCTTAGAAATTTAATTTTCATTTTTGAGCTAATGTTTAAAACTGTATATAACAATAATAATTTTTTTACATATTTAAATGTATTAAAATTTTACCTTTTAAAATATTTATATTACTTTTTTTATAAATAAACAATTGTATTTTTTATACAAATATTTAACTATTATTTATTTGTAAAACACTGATTTGTTACTGGCTTGCTTTTTTAGTATTGTATTATTTATACAGATAAATCTTTATTTGCAGACACCTTTCTTAAATTTAAAATACAAGGCATATAGTTAAAATCAGATCTAACAGGTTTAAAAATGTTTTTATTTATTTATTTATTTATTTTTTGGGGGGGTCTATTCTTGTGTGTGTGTTTATTGTCATTTAACACTGTTGGTTAAGGACAAACAAACAATAATTATTAATTACACATGTTGATATTAAACACAGTCATGGGAAATATAAAGGAAGAAACCAGAGCACTTGGAGTTAGTCCATGCAAACACTACACGACTCGACCGCAAGACTTTCTTCCTATGGAGTGACGAATGGTAGCCAGTTTCAGTTCTGGCATGTCAGATTCATCAAGAACTGCTATGTGTCCAGTGATCTGCAGAGCACTGACCTCAACCCCAATAAAAAGCTTTACATTTAAACAAATTGATTTCATGGAAGCCAGGTCGTTACATCATCACTGGCTGATTAATAAATGGGCACAAATTCTCTCAGACACACTATATTGCAAATTATGCAAATATTTTTTTTCTAGTTTAGTAGAGACGACAGAACTGCAGCGCTGCTGACTGTACGAATGAGACACTTTCGATCTCTCCAGTTTTCCTGACCGAGCACATCACACTGTCTCAGCTAGCATCGGGAATCATAACAGACCTGCATTCTGGCATGAGCTGTCATGTTTAGATCTCTGATTTGTCGCTAGTTGCCGTCGACCCACCGCGCACACACGCGACGCCCCGGCTCAGCCGGGAAAGAAAAGTGCTCGAGCTGAACAAATGATGGGGTGTTTCTTCCAGTGAGTCATAACAAAATAAAATCAGAAGACGATTGTGCTTGTTGACGGTTTATCGTGGATTCTACAAGATTAAGCGCCTCCTGGTTTGATCCTTACACAGTTGTGTGTAGACTAACGTGGCTCTGTGTGCTGCCAGGGGCACCAGATAAAGTTATTGATAGCTCAGGACAGGTTTTGCGAAACTGAGATGCTAAGGCAAAGCTCGAAATGCTACGCCGGACAATACTGACCAGTTCCAGAGGTGATTTGGTTCACAAATCCGAGTGCGTAAACAACGTCGGTCACTCAACATGACTGGACTTAATTTCATATAATGAGAATAACAAAAATGCTGTAAACTTGCTGCTAGCACCTGAGAGCTGAGATTTCAAACGCATCATTTCGAATGACACACAAGGTGTGTTCACACACAGTGTTAAATGTTTATAGTGGGACTGGTCGTACTGGGAATTATGGCCGTCTGCTGGTTAAAGTAGCAGTCAAAAGTCTGGATCTAGTCTTTTTTTTTTCTTCAGCAGGATGTATTGTAGAATTCCGGTGTGGAACTGTGATCGGATTCCACCAGTACATGACTGTGATGTCAGAGTTTGGTGTCCAGACCTCAACCCTCAACTGCGAGCCAGACCTTCTGGTACCAACATCAGAATGTGACCTCACAAATGCACTGGAAGAATGGTTACGAATCCCCATAAACAGACTCCTGAATCTTGTGGACCAGCCTTCCCAGAGCAGAAGCTGTTCTAGCAGTAAAGGGTGAACCAATGTCATATTGAACCCTATAGATTAAGAATGGGATGTGACTTGAACTCATATGTAAGTCAAGGCAGGTGATGTGAATACTTTATAGTGTAAAGATTTCACATTGTAGTTTCCTTGAATGTACCCTTTCTTGGCACACCGGTCAGCTGTAAGTTTAGTCATTGTACAGTGAAGACATCAGAAATGTCTAGTTGTCGCATCATGTCAAGAGCGGTAAAGCATCATTGGATTCTTGAATGGTTATTGTTATTGTCCACAATGCCATTAGGCAACATAAGGTGACCAAATGAAACTCCGGTCTGTACACAAACCTTGGCTGACCAAGCACAATGTTCTTGTACTGGGCGGTATCATTGGCGAACCACCCATTGCACTACCTTTCCCTCACTGACTGTGACCTTAATCAAATTTGGTACCTTTAGTGCCTTGCATCACTAGTCTCATCAGCATGTACCATAAAGCTCTTGAAAACCTTTTCAGGAAGTAGAGACAAAGTGCTTATCAGCTCCATGATGATGTCTGTGATGCTTCATACTTGGGGTCATCTAGTGCATATGCATAACCTTCAATATAGTGATTAATAATTAAATATACATCTATTATGTATCTATACATTCATCTATCATCAATATACACACATATATAAATTGCAGAGGCACGTTATTGCTGCTGGATGAGTTGGAAATGACTCCATACACTTCTGGTAGGTTTGATATCTAGAACTATAAAAGCAGGTTGGCCCCATCGATGATGTTTCAAGTCTGGAGAATTAGGAGGCCAGGGTAGGTCTGAAAAAAAAACTCCTGACCATAAGTGTCCAACCAATAAAGGGACATTTTCAGCCTAGTGACATGTTGCTTTGTGTTACTTGAAGAACCGGTAACAAGGAAGACGGCTCTACATTGATGGACTCAATGGTTGCAAAGTGGTTCTGAACTGTGACCTTTATGAGCTACGATGCCACAGCCATCAATGTAGCAGAGTGATGTCACTATGTACCTCTACACTGTATGTGCATAGCCAAGCGTATCATTATGACTTCTGACTGGGGAAGTGAACGATACTGATTATCGTCTTCCCAGCAACAATTGGTGGTGGGTTTTATTATGTAATGAACATTTGATTATTTTAAAATTTGAAAGCAATAAAAAGCAAAAGTGAGTTTGACAAGGCCCGAATTGTGATGGCTAGACGACTGGGTGAGAACTGCAGGGTGTTCCCGGTCTGTAGTGATCAGGATCATGGGCGGTCAAAGCTCATTGTCATTTGAGCAACTGTGAATTAAGGGACTTGCTCAAGGGCCCTACAGATTACTAATATTGTAGCGCAACCACTTGACTAAAATCTGATAATAGTATGTAAAGCAGGGGTCACCAAAGAGGTGCCCACGGGCACCAGGTCGCCCGAAAGGACCTCATGAGTCACCCACGGGCCTGTTCTAAAAATATCTGCATATTTTGCATGTTGATATTTATTTCTTTCCTACCTTGTTTAATTATTGTTGATAATTATTGTAAGAAATCAGACATGATCAGCATCTTCACATAGATGAATTTCATATTAATAGTAACATGTAATTAAAGGTTATAAATTTGTGATTTCACAAGTGTGTATCAAACTGGTCGCCCTTCACATTAGTTGGTACCCAAAAAGTAGCTCTCAGTTTCAAAAAGGTTGGTGACCCCTGATGGATAGTATATAAAAATAACTGTGACACAGCCATAGGTGTTTGTAAGCTCAATAACAAAACATATGACCTGTTTGTGTATAAGGGCAGTGAACTGTAACCATTGATCAGTGGAATTAATGTCTGACCGATGCCTTGATGTCCATTTAAATCTTGCTTTGTACTCATGTTGTCAATCCAACTGACCCTAAAGTGTGTACTGAAGTATTTCTGACATCTGCCTTGCACCACTTTTTATTTTGTTTGTCACCTTGTCGCCTTACAGTCCCTCCCTGCCTTTCGGACTTCAAAACAGTGTCCATCCTTTTGGAATTGGAACCTCCTCTCTCTCTCTCCACACCCCCCTCTCTTTTCTGTCTTTCCTCCTCTCTCTGTTGTCTGAAGAGAGAGCTGCAGGAGTCGCAGCAGGCTTTTATGGCTTGATGCTTATCAGTCTGTGTGTGATTGCTCAGCGCTCAGGGCTCGGAGCAGCCTGGCGCCTCCTCTTATCGTCGCTCATCGCTTTGTCTTTGTGCCTTCAAAAGGCCACGCAGCTCGCTACGTCCCACAGATTACAGACACACATCAATGCCGCTGCTGCCCCAACACTCGACCAGGTGCCGGCGGCGTTCATAAATAAATATGAAGATTTTATACACACAGCACAAGCAGTTAATGACTATCTGCATGTATTTATAGTGAATAATGAATAACATTATGAACGTTTTCATCGTGTCGGTCCAGAACCAGGATGCTGACCAGTACTTAATGTAAATCACTTTAAATAAAGGCTGAGAATGTAAAGATAATTATACATGTGACATATTTTATATACTAAATATGCAATTTAGAACCCAAATATAGCTGTAGCGTCACACATGTGTACTGACAAACACCAAAGCTGGCCGGATGAACCCGACCTAAAGCTGCTGCACTTCTAAACATCAATTATAAATGATAAGCATGAGACTTACAACCAAGCAGCTTTCTATGTCAATTGTAGTGTTCCACAACTGCTGAGATTTTATTCTGTTTGGATTAAAACACTTATTGACATTATCATATTACAGTTAATTGTCCCAGACTGAAAGAATCTGAACGGAAAAAAATATCAACCCTTAACTCCTTTTCATTCAACGTAGAAGATTGATGAGGTGATTGTGTTTATCTCGGGTCAGTCAAGACAAAGCAAGTAAAGGAAAAAAAAGATTGAATTTGATAGTACACATAATCAGCACTCTGAGATTAGAAGACATGCAGATGTAAAAACACACAAAATGTCTAAAGACAGCTGATAGTCAATAACAGAACATGTTGTCGAGAGCATGAGCTTATTCACATGAGCGATGTTTAAGAAACCTGATTGTTCCACACTTTGACTAATCATCTAACGAAATACGACGACTCAAAAAAAGGTCTGTTCAAAAACCTGAGGATCTAGTTAGCATAGGCAACCAGACGGAGAGGATTTCAATAAGAGCATGACTTATTAATCAGATTATACAGACCAACTTAAACTATTTAGACCAGGGGTCACCAACGTGGTGCCCGCGGGCACCAGTTCGCCCGCGAGGACCTCATGAGTCGCCCGTGGGCCTGTTCTAAAAACAGCTCATAATAGTGAAAGTTACCAATGAAT
>JAOTRQ010000032.1:1645160-1656746 GCA_028565875.1 Hoplisoma paleatum
TGTTTTTGCTTTAAAATAAAATTATCAAAAAAAAAAAAAAACAACAAAAAAAAAGTAGAAGTAGAAGTATTTCAAATTTAAACTACTCTCACAAGTACAATTTTCCCAAAAAGCTACTTCAGTAAATGTAACGGAGTAAATGTAACGCGTTTCTACCCAACTCTGAGTATATCAAATGTTATTTGTATTGGTTAATATTTACCATTTGGTCATTTAGCTGACGCCTTTATCCAAAGTGATTTACAATTACATCGCAAACGAGGGTTAAGGACCTAGCCCAGACGCCCAACGGTGGAAAATAGGTAGAGTGGGGCTAGAATTGGCAACCTTTTAACTCTTTTTTTTTTAAATCTAGTACCTTTACCACTGAGCCATCACAGCCCTTATCTAACTTGATAGCATGTAGCATCGGCTTGAATGACATGATGCTAAATGATGAGAAATGTATGAGAGATAGATGTATGATAGATGCAGAGTAAAACTGTGTGTTTATTATTGTACAGTTTAGTACAACGGAAACTTGAACTGTACGAACTTTGTGACCAAACTTTGGGCTACAATATTATGATGCAAACTAAAATTATGACATCACAAGCCTAGTGCACGTTCTACTTGCACAGCATTGCAGGTCAAAGACAAAGCTAGTTTAGATTGTATTTCAATTGTAATTCATCATTTAGTTGTCCGAAGATATGCATGTATATTTATTTGCAAATTCGGACTCGTCAGTGACAACATTCGTGCAAACCTTTGTGCAACCTCGCCACATTGCTTTGAAAGACAATGTCTAGCAGTCAGATGATCTGTTTTTGTAAATTTTTTAATAAGTCAAAGTGCTATTGCAATCCTCTGTAGTTATTTTCTCTATGTAGAAGAGGCGAGCAAGGCAGCTCACCAGCTCCTAGAACAATTTATCAACGAGGAAAGGGAAGAGAATGGAAAGAGAAGGGAAGGGAAAGGAAATGAAAGAAAAAAAGAAAAGAAAGAAAGAAAGAGGCAATGAAAATATGTATGATGGTATATGATAGAAAAGACATACAGTACTGAAACGTGATACTGTGTAGTGCTGTTGAGTAATGTTCCTTTACAGTAATGACTATCCCATAATTGAAGATAAAAAATATATACTAAACAATAATATACTAATATATATTCAAAATAAATTAAGACAACTGAAGACATTAGCTATCATAGATAAGAGGGTGGTTTGAAAGTTCTGATGTGAATGAATCGTTTTCAGTTTCATTATTTATTATGGGAAAAATAAGATTGACACATGAAGATTTTGACTTCCTAAGTCAAGGGTCCACTGTACACACATTAGAGAGCTATGCAAATATCCCACAGCATCCAAGTTAAAAGATACTGCCCATTCGATTAGCCAACCAGGGCAGGGAAAAAGAAAAAAAAAAACGACAAAATGCTACATGCTACATCAAACTCTCTCTTTGAATAGAAGCCCTCACACCTTTCCTAAAGATGCAGGCTCATTCATAAGGGAGCTCTCAGACTCCGAGGTGCCTGCAGCTGATAAAAAGCGGCTAATGTCGCTAAGATTCCCGGAGCGCTGCCGGTTCATCCAGAGGAGCTTTCGCAGACCGACATGTCCTCATTATCTGCCCATCAGCCGGGTATAATCGGCAGGGGCCGGGTAATGCTCCTCCTCCGGCGTGTAGCCAAAGCCTGGGCAGATGGACAGGTGGAGATAGTGACCATGAAGTGGCGCCAAGGCTGCTTTTATCACCAGCCCGGCAGGCTCCAGCTCTCCTGACCCTACCGTCCGCATGCTGCATTTTTAATCAGCTGGGTCATCCAATATAGAGGCAGTAGCGGGCCTGTCAATCACGTGGCGCTGCCGCGGCTCGGCGTGTTCTTCGAGGACGGGCAGAGAACCCCGTCCTTGCTCTGCCTGCGGAGCTTGGGAATCGCCCCACTGCCGATGCCCTTGGGCTATCTGTGCCACTATTCTGTCATCGTTTTCTCCCTTGGCTGTGTAGTAAGCTTCATTTGATATTACAGGGAAAATGAGAGTCTGATAACGTTCGTATTCATAGCAGAAGCGGGAGCGTCTCGAGGCTTGTATTCTGTGTTCTACCCAAGGTGGCGGCCGGGGTTGATTTCTCCCTGGATTACTGGGATTGTGCTCTTACCACCCGCAAAACTGAAAGGATGCTTTGTTGAGTCTTTTTGTACAAGGCGGCACGAAGAAAGAGCCAAGAAAAAAAAAAAAGAAACACTGCTAGGACAAGCATGTATGTGGAACTTACTTAGAGTCAAACTGAGGTAAAGCAAGTTCCTGGAATCAATCACCTCCTCCTTATTCTTGCTGTTTGGAAATAATCTTCATGGACTAGAATTAGCACCAGTGGAGTTATACTACACAATGGCTGAGAATATGAGAATAAGCTAAGTATGCAGCTCAGGCTGCATGGTGGCTGACACTCCCGGATCAGCCCGGAAGCTTTGTGTACGAAGTACCCCCATGCATGTTTCCCTATGATGTCTGCAAGGATTTCCTCTGAGTACTCTGTTTTCTTCCCACAGTCCAAAAACATACAGTCAAGTTAATGTAAGGTACTGAAAATTTGCCTGTGTGTGTTTGTCTCTGTACCATGCAACAAGCTAGCAACCTGTTCAGGTGTTTGGTGTATTCGCCTAGTGGGTGTCCCACCGTGACTGGAAGGAATAAGTGGTGGTAAAAGCAGATATTGGATGAAGCTACGCATCAACTATTGCAGTGCAAGTTCACAAATGAGACACAACGTTATGATCACCTACCTAATATTGTGTTGCTATCCGGACCTAACAAATCGTGATGGACCTTTCTATCACAACCAGCATTTATTTAGTGATCTGAGATACAGAAGCACAGATTTAGGATCAGACCATACAGGCCAGCCATCGCTCCCCAGGTGCAACCAGTCGCCGGTTTACAACGGTTCCTACCTTGGACCACTTGGATAGATCGTTGCAGACTGGGAAAGTCGCTTAAATCCTTATGTATGGACAGTATGTTCACTTGCTGCCTAATATATCCCACCCACTAACAGCACGATAAAAAGAGTATTTGTCATTGGTCAATGTTACAGCTGGTCAGAGTATGGTCATTAAGTATCAGAAAAAAATAAAATAGAAAATGTCACAATAGAAAATAAAATAGAAAACGTTGTAGATTGTCATGTGTGTGTACAAAAGTACAACACACACACGCACACACAAACTAGGGGATAGGACTTAACAACCTTGTTTATGAGACGCACACACTTGATGTTGATTGGCTGCCTTTACAGCCATTCAAAAGAACGGCGATCTTTGCCACTTTGGAACACAGATAGCCCAACATGGTGAGAACGACCGGCATCACATGCATTGTTTTTTTTCTGATTCACCCGTTTCCCGGTGGAGATTTCTCAACGGTTAATCTCTTATGAACCTAGATGTTCAGAAAGTCCCGATTGCAAGTAGACTTTGCGTTATTTAAAGATGAGCATTCGACATCACGTTTAACTATGATGTCTGATCATCAAGCTTTACACCGGCTTTTGATAAGGAGAACACAGTCCATGCTTGAAATCAGGAAACACGAGGAACACAGTGACATGATCACTTTCACCACTTTGCTCACCAATGACACAGCAATTGTAATGAAGAATGATGGATTAAATTTGAGAAGACTGTAAGATAGAAGTCGTTTACACGATCGGCAGTATGATAGAAAATGCGTTCGAAGAAAGTCGCTTCTACGCCGCCTTTACATCATATGCCAGGCTATTCTAGAAAATGTTCTAGCTGTTAGGCAGCTCAGATTCCGTGGGAGAGAACAAATGTAAAGCCAAGCCTACCGGGTTCAGAGGACTAATTGCTGAATTATGTTTACCAAAGCTAATGCTGCAATGTCCATTTATTTAGGATGTATTAGAAACAGGGCCATCAGTGAGCGTTCTGCCCTGGAGTTGCTTCCACTCGCCTCGTGGATGAGATTCGGCTCTTTTTCTAGTCATTATTGAATTACACGGGTTTAAAAGCATCACAAACGGCCTTTATTTAAACGGCGAGTTAATCTAGTGACACGATGAGTCTAGAAAAGATGAATTGCAGAAGACTTAACACATCTGTAGATTTGCTTTTGTATCTAAGAAAACAATATGAAATTGAGACCCTGTCAGTCTTAGATAATGTCTCTACCACCAGTCGAGAGTAATTCTCAATATGCACTTACATTTTGACCACAATACTTTTTTAAAATCCTAATTCTGCTGCCAAAACAGCCCTTTGACTGTGATGGACTGTGTATTACAGTATAATAATAATAATATGTTATATTCTGACATATATAACATCTCTTTTCTTATCAGAAACAGCATTCATTAATGATTTGAGTAACAGTAGCTCGTCTATTTAAGCTAAGGCCTTCGTTCCACACACATGACATGAAATCACATCTAAAGAAGCATGAGAAAAGTAATCAGTGTTGCAAGATTCCGGGGGGTTTCTTGCCAAAATGCATGAAAAACCAAGTGCAAGTGCATAATCTGGCACTCCTGTACATAAAGTATATACAGTGAAGCTTTGTTAATTAAGCATAAACGTCATATTATACAAGTACTAGGATTTAATGAATGATTTAATAGATAACGATTAAATAGGATTTAAATGAATTGCTCGAAAATAAATTATTACCAACAAATGATTGTAATTAAAATGTATAAAAAAGGTTGTGAGCCACCGAGCCAAAGTTATGCAGTTTGAAAATGTGACTCTACTAAATGACTGTGACTGTGACAGTACTAAATGACGCAACCCATGCTTACATGTTAATTCAACATGTTTTTCTGTAATGTAGTTTAATTAAAAACAACATTTGTGAGATTTATATCCACTTATTCAGTTTAATACTCTGTGGAGACTCTGACTTGTACATAAGTACAAAGTTTTAATACTCATTCCACCTCTGTATATTTAAGAACAAACTCTAATACTTACATCCAGCCAGTAGGTACTGATAGTACTGCACCAAGTCAGATGCCTGCACCAAGGGGTGGCTGCTGGCAAAAGGAGGTTGTAGCTCGTTCCACTGTGGCGTTCTACTCAAAACAAACACAAGAATCACAAATTAAGAAACAGACCTTGTGGACTGATCAAAACATACATCGCAATCGATGCTATCACTTTACACTCAGGAGCTCATCAGAGTGACCAAAGCAAAGCCTTTCTTTCCTGTTTCATTAAACAGTACATCAAAAGCTGATGCTGTGTGTGTGAACTTCAATTCAGTGCTGCGACCAACAAAACCTTAAACGAATAACAATCTAAGTCACGCTGGCTGGCAGAACAATCTCATCGTATTAGAATGTTGGTGGGATGACGATGTACCTGGCAAGAGTCCAGCAGGCCCGGGGACAGGTGTTTAGCTCCAGTGGTGTGTCATCACCTATCTTCTGTGCCGTGCTGACCGGCCGAGGCTCTAGCACGTGTTCCACTAGATTACCATAGCAGCTCGCGATGTACAAGGAGTCAACAACAGCCTGACGGGAAGAATCTAAATTTATAAAGAAATAAAATACGGGTTACTCCTGATCTGTGTGAAGGGCGCTGGTTAACATTTACAAGAACATTGAACGGTTGTGTCTTGTCAGAGTTGGGAAGAAAATGCGACAAAATGTATTTGTGCTGTGGACTGTGATTTTGTGTACTATAACGTGTGGTGCAGTTTCATTGCATTGTGCTCAAAGTTTACTTTGAGACTTTTTCAAATCCTCTCAAGTAAAACAAACTGTTCTATATGAATCGTTTAAACTAAATGTATTTTTACAAAACGAAAAGTAAGGGATTTTATTATCGGGTAGAAGTTATGAGCAAGTGATAATAAAAAGCAGCTTAGTTGTGAGATGTCGGTTATTTTGTTAACAAGTGTTATGAACTGTCAGACAAGCTGTTCTCATAATATCTTAGATACATTTTATTACATCACAATCGACAGCATCTATTGTCTTTGCGTGACCGTACGATTTGTCAGCTGTATGGCACAAGACATGGATGACTATAAAGTGAGTTCAAGAAAAAAATGCAAACGTACAGAATGTGTGTGTAGCTCTGACCTTTTTCTCGCTTCATGTTGGGATTGGTGATAAACCAGGAGCGAGAGGAAGCGAACACAGCGGCCACACAGAACTCCCCTCCAATAGACTTACTAGGAGAGATCTGAGGAGGTGGCTTGGCTTTACTGTAGGAAAGAAACACACACACACACAATAAAAATCATAAATTAGTGCTGATGGACAGAAGTAAAGAGTCGAGAAGTGGACGGGGAGGGGGGGCTTTATAACTGAAAAACAAGGAGACGGAGATGGGGACGGGGGAGGGGGGGGGACATGTCTTTGAAAGGGATCCACAGACTGATTTCTACAGCCTGCTGTTTGAAATCCGAAGCTCAAAGTCAAATAAGAAGGAAAACTCCAAGCCACATCAGTGAAAAATAAAGAGCATCAATTTGGATGCCTGAATCAAGACGATGCTCGCCGCGCATGAATGACGTCTTTCAAGGGTTCTGGATGACCAAAGAAAAATACACATAAACAAAACGAAATGCTCGGCTTGTAAACAATAAATATCCCGCGCGTACCTTCTAAGCTAGTCTGTAAAATGATACGTTCTAATTTGGAGTGATCTGTTTTAAGTCTGCATGTCAGTTACACCTTCAATATTTAGCTTTAGAGTGCACACACACAAAACACACAGTTGCAATATATCGTCAGTCATTGGGCAGCCTAAAATGAACACATTTAAGATCCGATTTTATTCATAAAGACTTCAATGCGATGGTTACAATCGTGACAGGAGCAATAATTAAAAGTTAGACATGATAGCACATTAGATACAACTACAGGTGATCTCCAGTTCACGTACTTGGACCAAGGAGCAATCAGCTCTACCTTGAACATAACCCCAGGACCTTTTTGCAGTGGTATGACTGGTAACCTCACAGCAAAGATGTGGCGTTGTGGAATTTGCCATTCCACACTACAGCCGAGATCTTCATGTTGCTGTTAGCTTGGTGGACGATCCTCAATGGTGCTATAAGTTGGATAAACAAATGGTGTTCCACTCCTACAACCTATAAAACCATCACCATAAAGCTATGTGGATCAGGATTACAGAGTACCCAAGACCCCAGATGTAACTGAACTTACATTTGTTGTGTGAGTTTAATTATCTATCTGTTATCAAAATGAATGACAAAAAGATGAAAAATTACACAAGCTTTGTCCGTTAATATTGCATTTCGCGCTTCCTGTAATGTATTTTCAATTAAACTTAATTAGTAATTGTATTTCCTAAATATGTATTTAAGCTTTGGCAATCTGAATGTTCATGTTTGGAATCTAAAAAAAGCGATGTGCAATTACTTAGTGTCCGCGAACTGCAAGCATTAACGGTATGAAAGGAAATGAAAATGTATGTTTCTGTTTATAATAAGCACCCGTTTCCAAACAAAGATACTTGAATATTAGTGTTCATCACAATCGTGTGTTCCTATACTACTCAATTACTCTGCTGACTACAGCCAGTTAACTAAACTAAGCAAAAACAGACAATTTTACATAATGTTTTTCTCTTTAGTTAAGTTATGTGCATTGTACTGCACTGTAGCTTGTGGTTTGTCTACATCACTACAATAACGAGGATAAAAAAACTGGGTTTTTGAAGACACGTATTTATTCAGTGGATAGTCTGTACATTTTGTTTTACTTGCACATAAGTGCACTAAATACTTACAAATTACTGCAATTCCTAAGGATTTTTGCAAAAATATGTAAAAAAAAAAAAAAAAAAAACATTGACAGCCGTTCAATTGTTTCCTAATATAAAAATGAATAGACAACTAAATAAATGAAAATATAAAATGACTTACAGTACTGTGACAGTATCTAGTTTCTCCACATTCAGTATGTGTATCCGAGCACTAAGAAGCTGCCAATACCTGATACCGATCTAATCCGAATATCCTCTGTAGCTAAAATTAGCTTCACATTTTCAGAGATGACAGATACAGTTCTCTACAAATCGGATATGAAATAGAAATGTCATGTCAGTTTATATGAAAAACATACCACATATGTAAGTGCACTCACTATATTTGTGGGAAAAACGTTTAATCCAATATGTCAGCAGATCCAGCTAGCATTAGCTCTGATTCCAGAACATCGAAATCATTACAAAATCCCACAAGCAGTGTTTCCGTGGTCTAACATTGTGTTACGCATCACAGCTTTGTATTAAAACGGATGAAATTTCCTATAGAGGTGTTTTGTACTGGCTGCATTCACAGATCTCTTAATCCCCGACACTGAGGATCATCACAGCATGATGCTGCCACCACTATGTTTCACAGCAGGGATGGTATTAGCCAGATTTTAGAAGATATGCTGCTGTTGCTGTTTAGAAAACTCCATGCTGGTGGTCAGATTTCTGTTACCCAGCAGTGATGGCATGTCGAACAAATTCTCTTACACTTTAAACAGGACGTTTGGAATTAGGAGTATTTTTAGAATTGGTGTTGTACTTTATTTGACTACTCTACCCAAGGCCTAAATGGCCGAATTCACCGACCAAACTTTTGAGAAGTTACCTGTACTCATATTGACTTTCTTACATGCTTATCCAGCCGATTGGGATTGTAGGGATGGGGAGGCTGGAGTGGCTCCAGTGAACCTGGCAGTAAATCTGTATATGTGTAATGACAAAAAAGGTTAATATTTTATAATCAAAAAGTCACAGGTTCAAACCAGGCATAGGCTGCCACTGTTGGGCCCTGGTGCAAAGCTTCTGACACTCAATTGTTTAGATAATAGTGTTGCAAGTGTCTGATACTTTAAATAAATGCAGAGGTAAATGCAATTGATCCGCCTGTGCAGGTTAAACCCAATCAGATTGTCCACTCAGAATCAAATCTTTATATTTCATTAAAGGTTTTTTCACCATAGAACACTATTATGAACTATGAACAATTCAGATCTCACTATTTAACAAAGCATGTTAGGAAATCATAAGCACTGGTAAAAAAGTGCTGAAAATTAATGAATATACAGTGATTGTGTGCAAGATATGAACCACAATCTCAAATGAGCAACCAGTACAATGTGAAATATAACAATTTATATTAAGGTGAGTCTAAAAATGAATGGGAACCGATTGTCCAGTAGTTGAACTCTCCTGTTCTGGTCTGCACACACTAATAGGTGCTGAGTGACCTGTTGCTGTGCTGGACTCTCACTATTTTCACTTCCTTTAAAACTGTCATCGCATCATAAATTACTCTTCAGATGAATGAGTGGTGATGACACCTTTGTTTAGCTAACACCATGCGTGGGATGAGGACTAGGCTACGGAAGACACGCAGCACTGCTGTGTATTTATTGGTGTTAGACAAGTGAGGAGATGAAGAGCTAAATAGATTTAGCACGGCATGTTTGGCTGTTCTTGATGTGACTGGATGTTACCTCAGCCTGGGTGGGTGGCTTGTACCGTGCTATGGAAATCCAGAATCATTGGCATAATGGTTCATGAATATGTACTCCGCAGCAAATATAAACAATAGTAGTAGCGACAACAAGATGATGCTGTTCGTCCCACTGTGGTTGGGTTCTTTAATATTCTCCGACCCTATTTTTCAGGACACTGCTTACAAAATCTGTTGCAGCTGATATTTGATCTTTGTTTATCCAATAAACACTCAGCATTGTTCTACATCCCACCCACAAAGCAAGATCTGGTATGTTCGGTCTTCAAACAATCAGGGAAACCAACATTTATATGAAAATGTCGATGCTGTAAGGGTCAGTGCGTAATAAACAATCAATACCATAATATAGATTAGATTCAACTTCGTCATTGTGCAGAGTAAAGTACAAAGCCAACGAAATGCTGAGGTAACCCAGGCTGAGGTAACATCCAGTCACATCAAGAACAGCCAAACATGCCGTGCTAAATCTATTTAACCTATTTTTAGTTTGTTAACCGTAATTTCGAGTGTTCGGATGGAGTGGTTATAAAGCATTTCACTGCCGGTTGTACTGTGTATAGCTATGTATGTGACGAATAAACTTTGATTTTGATTTTGATTTTGAAATGCAGTAGCATTTAACCAGAAGTGCAAGATGGAGATTATTTACATATAATAAAGTGCAAGGTAACAGTGACGTAAATAGATAATTTAACTAAATAATGTTAATATTGAAGCAGTATGAATGTAGTAGTAGTATGTAGATAGATTTATGCTACATAGATGAAACATATTTACATAATGGGTTATTGGAGCAGCTATATAACTGTAGCAGGTGAGGATATGTCAGACTATATAATATACAGAAGATATGTACAGTATATACAGTATTGTGCAAGTAATACAAGTGGTGCAATAGTGACATGTGCAGTTAGCTAAAAAATACTATTGGTGTATAGAATATAGTATATTGGTACATACTACACAGAACAAAGATGCCATGGCAGAACTAACCTTAAAACAAATGTCCTCCTACAGCAAAAGTCCTCACTGGGTTTCCCAGTGTCAAGCAAGAACAAAAATATGAAGCTACGGCAAACCTAAACATTAAAACCATTCATTGCCTTAGGCAAGTCTGTTCAAAGTGCGGCCCAGGGGCCAATTATGGCCTTGTTCAAAATTTCACTGAGCCACAACCCCGGTGCTAGCATCAATAATATGCGATGATCAAAATGACAGTTTAGATCACCACATAAAAGCGGCCTATTTTCTATTCCATATTTATGAGTCTAAAAAAGAAATAACAAAAAACATGTCAATTTTGTTTTTGAATCAAAATAACATTTTTAAGGTCAATGTAAAAACCGAAAATGTTTAATAGGTAATAAAATAATATTTCAATAAAATAATATTTCAATTGAACCTAGAAATATTTTCTTTTTCCTGAAAATACTTTTCTGATGTTTCATTTTTTTACCAAAATGTAATAAAATGTTTGTGGTCTTTAAATATCAGTGGCAAATAAATGCTTTTGATTTATGTGTGGTCTGTCTGATGAAATGAAAAGTAAACCATTTGTAATAAAATGTCTTAAAATAGTTCATTTACATTTAATGTTAATGGTCCAAAGAATGTCGGGCCGCATTTTCGGCCCCCACACATTTTCACCTCACCAGACCTGACCCTCTTTGATGACAACTTGTGCCTTGTAACAAATCAGGATTGAGCACATACCAAATAAATATGTTTAAAATGCCAAAGCTAACTACAGTCCCGTCCAAAAATATTGGCACAGCAAAGCTAATCTCTTTATTTCTACAGTATACCAAAAGCATTTGGGTTTGACAACCTTTCTAAGAAGGTTTCATAGATAACTAAACTAAATCGGTCAAACCAACAATATGGATATACTCTGGCATTCCCAATCAAGAGCAGATTAACCTCCTGCGACCCAGACTTTTCTCTGATGTGCGTTTTTTATTTCGTCTAGCTATTTGTGATTAGTAGGACATAACAAGCATAAAAATTATATTTTGTCTTTGTTTTTTTCTAAAAACGGCTTCATGTACAATGTCCTCGTATGG
>JAOTRQ010000032.1:1685939-1698931 GCA_028565875.1 Hoplisoma paleatum
ACACACACACACACACACACACACACACACACACACACAGAGAGAGAGAGAGAGAGAGAGAGAGAGAGAGAGACAGAGAGACAGAGACAGAGACCAAGACAGAGAGAGAGAGAGAGAGAGAGAGAGAGAGAGAGAGAGAGAGAGAGAGAGAGATTTTAATTCCATTCATTTTTATTCTATTCGTTATTAGTACATTAGTGTGCATCCTGACGGGAGAAGTGTTATGCCTAATGATTCCAGGGAAGCCTGACTCACCTTAATGGTGATGAGGATAATGTGTTTGTGAAAATAAATGTGAAAAAAGGACAATGCTTAAAAATAATAGCAAACTCAAGTAGCCTGCATTACAGCTCTGGGTTCAACTGCAATGTCAATTGCAAGAGACTTTTTCGTTCAGCATCATGGCCTGACTTAATGAGCACAAATTCCAATGACTGGTCTTCCTCGACTGTACATTCCCACGCTACGGCTCATGTTCGGGCTCATTTTTGAGTGTTCACGTGTGTTTGGCCATGTAACATACTTCTGAGCTCATACTACCCCTGTGTACGACGTCCACAACAGTTACAGATGCCTTCCTTACATCTGATCAACTATTCGGTTGATTTTAAACCATAAACTACACATTAATATTTGCAAGCGTAGTAAATAATAAGAGAACGAGAGCAGCCAAGTGTTCAGAACTGGCAGCGAGATGTACTTGTGTCGAGACTGTGAGTTCTGTACACTGGAGCAGAGAGCAGCTTTGCGTGTGGAGTCAAACATGACACTTGCGGAATATGTACAGGTCTCTGGGGATAAATATTAGTTCTGCTTAAGCAAATAAAGCCCCACAGGTTGCTGAGTGAAAAGAAATGTTGGTACAAAATCTCAGCACACAACTGCATTCTTTTTTTGGTAGAGAAGAGAATCAAATCCCTGCAGTTATTCCCTATACTGATCTTTTCGGTCGTACATCATTAAACTGTGAAAAGTAAACTTCAAAATATGAAGATCATGTGATGATATATATGGAAAAAAACCATGCGTAGTGTACATGGACATTTTAACGGTTCTCCACACGTGACAACGCTTCCCTGATTTGTTGTTCGGTTCTACAAGTAACATCTGAGCGTGAGAATTAAAGTCTAAAAGAGTAACCAAACAGACTAGCCACCGATTTACCTCACTACACTCAATATCACAGAGGTAAGAAGTGTCCAAAACAAAGCCATAAAAACAACTTTATTATTATTATTTTGGGACGGGAACTGAGTAGAAGCATCGTCCAGTATGTGGCACAACAGTGTTCCAGGCGTCTCCACCTGCTCACCCAGTCCAACATTCAAGTGGGAGCAGCCGTGACTCGTAACCAGAAGGTTTGATTTCAAGAGTTCCATTGAGTATGGAACCGAACCCCTAACTGCTTCCTGGGCACCATGGCTAAGGCATGTGTGCTCACTGCCGCCCTCTAGTGTGTGTGTGAATGTATTTCACTGCACGGATTGCATTAAATGTGGAGGATTCATTCTGCTGTGCGTAAAAAGCAAAGAATGGCAAAAAAATTAATTCTAAACAAAAGATTTGTATCCGCTTTATAGAGTTTATTCTCATTTAGGATTTTAGCTTCAATTAGCTTCTTTTCATTTATTAATATTATTGTTGCCTCACAGCAAGACACCCCAGGTTTGTTTCTCCATTAAAACAATCCAGGCTTTTCAGTGTGGAGTTTGCACATTCTCCCCTTGTTTTGGACCAAAGACATGCAATCAAATTAATTGGAGTTACCAAAAATGCCCAGTGTCTGGTGTTTGTCGTGTACATTGCAACATACTTGTTACCCGTTCTGGTGTTTAGTGTATTCGCCCACGATGAGCCTAAATAAGAGTGAGCGGCAGTAAAACTAGATAAAAGATGGATGGTTGGATTATTTATTCTGTTTTCGTTCTTTATCATAGTCTATAAAGAACAAAGTCTAATATAAAGTCTAATATATATAGTCTAATATAAATTTAATATTTAACATTTTTAATACTTTTGATTTCTGAACAAAGTTTGGACTTGAGAGTCTCTTGGTTTCTATTTTTTTCAATGCAGACCTTATAAATGCCAGAGGACGTGAAAGCTGTGCTATCAGAACAGCAGCTCCGGCCTAATCAAAGATCATTTTAATACTGGTGATGAAGTGAATGTGTATAAAGAGTCCGGACTAAATTCGACCAGCTAAAATAAACACTCGGGACTGGACATCACAACAAAATGTAAACCAGTTGAAATAGGGGCTAATCTTGTTTTCTCTGAGATCACGTGGATGGCCGGGCAGGTGCACTTTGTTTAGTGAGAGATGGAAAAGAGACGGCGGCCGGGCGCACTCCACACGATGAAGTTGAATTGACATGTTAGGGGGCCGGTGCTCATGTTTTGGCACTTCAGCGTATGCAAATGCCAGCCGTGCAAGACTGGCTTCCTAGAACAAGAGATCTGGCACGTGTAGAATTGGTGACGTTTGAATTTGCACATTAATAGAAGAAGAATTTAATAAGTGGAAGTCGATGTGTAAATGCTTCTGTGTCTATTTTGTTAAACAATCACCGTCATTTTTATTTAATCAACGCTGAGACGTAATGATCTTCAAAACAAGTGTTGGGTGACTTCATGCAAAGTATGCAAAGATATTTTAACAAAGCGTGGTGTGTTGTTGAAGAACGCCAGCTGCAGCCTCTCTGACGCTGCCTTTTTCCGGTTCATTTGCAGTGGATGCAGATGATGTGGTGTAAAAACAAGTGGGTAGGTGTTGGAGCACACCAGCCGACAGGAAGTGACTGTTAATATCTCGACTCCAGATTCTTGTTATTTATAGAATCCAGCTTTTAAAACGTAATCCTAAAAAAAGCAGCACAAACAAAACAGACTGGGACACGTTTCATGTAGTGCAATGTACTGAACGTTGTACCTCGTTTTATTGTGCTAAAATGTTATCATCCATTATCTAGTTTTACCACCACTTAATTCTATTTAGCGTCACGGTGGGGGACGAATACAATAATCACCTGAACAGGACACCAGTCTGTTGCAGATTAAAGAGAAACACACACGACAAATTTCAGTGTCTCTAATTAACCTGATTGTGTGTGTTTGGAGTGTAGGAGGAAACCCAAAGACCCGTAAGTAACCGATGCAGGCACGAGGAGAACATGCAAACTCCACTCAGAAAGCCCAGGATTGCCTTATCTGGAAATCAAACTCGAATTCTTGCTGTGAGGCTACAGTTCTAACCACTATGGCCCTGTCCCGAACTAAAATATCTAAATGTTCTATAATTTAA
Source organism: Hoplisoma paleatum (assembly GCA_028565875.1). NCBI lineage: Eukaryota > Metazoa > Chordata > Actinopteri > Siluriformes > Callichthyidae > Hoplisoma > Hoplisoma paleatum. Next base: position 1,689,244 of record JAOTRQ010000032.1, read on the forward strand.
GAGTTCAGGGAGAAATACTTGTATTTATTATCAAAAACAGACACTAGAAAGGTGGGGGGGAAGTCTAGTACAAATGAATTCTATTTGCATTACTCTTTGTAGGAAAAAAAAGATTTAACATATACAAATTTCAAACCATTGACAACCAATTAAAGTGATGAATTCACTGGCTTCACTGAAATGACTGTAATCATATTTTAATTAAACATTTTACACTGTTGACTATCAATTTTTTTTCCTTTATGTTTGGTCCAAGTCTGTTTACAGTCACATATAAAACATTTCTATCACAATTCCTGCAATGTCACATGTTTATGTCAACAGCGGAATAGAATAATACAATCAATATCAATAAAATGGCCAAAATACTTATAAAAAGAATTTCAGCTGCAATTACTGCCAAAATGTGCAATTATAAGTAGTAATTGCAGCGGGAATGAATCCCTACAAGCTTTGCAGCCTCATGAATACTATTGAATCTGAGTTCCTCTCATTTGTAGTGTTTTTGATTGTTTTGATTGTTCCTTTAAATAGTCATTATACCTCATATATGTGTACATCACTAAAATAAAAATGTAGATGTAATTATTGCCAAAGATAAAATGAATCTCTTCTAGCTTTGCACACCTGGATTTAGGGTTATTTCATTCTTCGTGGCCAATTATTGTTTGTTAGTATTTACATCTCTAACTGTCCCACCTGGGGATCAAACCCAGAACCTTCTTGCCGCGAGGTTTAATGCAAACCCAATCAAACACCATGGCATATTATTGTGAAAAAGAAACTCATGGACAAATGAAAAGGTTGCACAAGTTCTACAATCAGAGTAAGTTCTACAACAATCTGACTATGTTTTATATATTGCTTCCCCGTACAACTATGCTGATGCTGATATTTAGGTTGGTAGAGGAGCCACAGAAAGAAAGCAAAGGCTTTAGGATTGATTTTTTATTTATTTCATTTAAACGTGCTTAGAGAGTCTTCAATAGGATCAATACCAATACAAAGTATCAGATGGTTTTTACCTGAGTACATGCTATACTTCAGCATTAAATATTGATAAATAAATCTGGATCAATACATCTGATGTGCAAATAGATAAGTAAGGCGGCTAATGGATCCGTATTTCTAATAAAGATTTCTAAGATAGAATTTCTTATCCGCTTAACCAGTCATGGTTGAATGTCCCAACTTGACCTTTCAGATGTTGGTAGGAAACCAGTTCCCCCCTAGAGAAAAAACATACGCAGCCGGAGAAAAAAAAACATGCAAATTGCAAACAAAAAAAGATCCCAATTCAGCATGGGTATTAAACCCAGGAGCTTAGTGACCATGTCACCTATAGATTCTAATCTATACAACTAAATTATATATAACATTATACTATGTGACATATCGGCATAATTGTAGATGATAGAAGATATAGTTGTAAGTAGTGTAATTTAAATAGTGATTAGGCCTACAAAAATGAACAATCATGTCCATTAGGCTTACACTAACACTTAGATGCTAACTTTTTAAATGTTAACTATAAGTACTGCTAATACACCTGCTATGTGTTTATAATGCACATTTTAAATTGTATTTAAGTTTTATTTTGACTAGACCACTGAAGTATGACCATATTTGGAGTCTAATGTAATCTTTCAATGTTAAAAATTAACATTGTGTTCATTTGAGTAGCTTTTTCATATTATGACTCAAACCATCTCGCAGTTTAGCAGATCCAATGATGTTCAGGAGACAAATAAATAAAAAGGTTAAAATAAATAAAACAGACAATAGAGATCAGAATCAGAATCTTTTTTTCACCGAGTACTAGATGTACAAGGATTAATTTGGTGCATGGCTCAATTTATATACATTTACAATTATGCACCATATTGCCAAAAGCATTCGCTCACATCCCATTCTAAATCCAAAGGGTTCACTATGCTAGGGTTGGTTCCATCTTTGCAGCTAAAACAGCTTCAACTCTTCTTGGAAGGCTGTCCACAAGGTTCAGGAGTGTGTTTATGGGGTGCATTTGTGAGGTCACACATACTGATGTTGAACAAGAATGCCCAACTCTCAGTCTCCATTCTACTAAATCCCATATCGGGTTGAGATTAGGACTCTGTGCAGTCAAGTTAATTCACATCAGACTGCACCATACATACATGTCTTTATGGACGCTGCTTTGTGCACTGTCATGTTGGAAGAGAAAGTTCCCACAAAGTTGGAAGTATGGAATTGTCCAAAATGTCTTGGTTTGCTGAAGCGGTCATAGTTCTTGCGGCCATGAAAATGATGGAAACACCTGGTTCTGATCATTTGGATGGGTGAGCGAATACTTTTGGCAAAATAGTGTACTTCAAATTATATAACAAAAAAAATGAACACAACAAAAAATAGAAGAACCAATACAACAATTGGCACAGACAAGTGAAATGTACTAATTTGCAAATGTATGGACATATGGTTTATATTGATTAAGATTAAAATTCAACTAGAAATAGAGGAAAATGAAAAATGTCCTTATTAATGATGTTAATGGGTTGTTGGGGTTATAACACCTCCAGAGCAGAACGCATTAAAAAACAAGCATAAAGGACTCAACCGTGGCTACAAGGTAGAATTGATATTTAAACTCAAACTTTATATTGATAGTCCTACCCACAGAGCAACCACTGCCTCGTGTGCTGGAACGTAAAAAAAAGACCTCAACATCATGCAGACTGCAGCCAGACTGTTTGTTGTCTCGCAAAACAGTGCAGGGGAGTCATTAAAAATAAAAAAGCCAGAAAGAGTTCAGCAGTGGGGCTACGATGTGCTCTGTGAGGAGCTCAACGGTTCTCCGAGTCACGTCACTTGACAGTGTTTAGAAAACACAAAGCAACGGCGAGTGGATTAAAAGCATGTTCCGGCTGCACGTTTCCTGAGATGCTAGAACACAGGGACGATAAACAGCTGTGGGTGGCCCACCATGACTTAACATGATAAAGTTCATGATTAAAGAGGCCATAAAAGTAATATTTTATCAGGAACGTGAGCAAGAAGAGCTGGACTGGACATGCGTTCACATGAGATCACACGGATCTCAGGTTCGAGATTAGTTTTCTGTGGGTCTGTCTGGGAACCCAATGAACTGACCTGCTGTCTAAAGAGGCAGCTGCATGAGTAAAGAGGATTCGGATAAGACGGCTCATAATAAATAATTGTTTCTTTATTAGGATTTTACCATCATCATTACACAAACAAGGTTTACATGGACATTTTCAGCATTTAGTGGATGCTTATATCCGAAGCCACTTATGAACACACTGACTGTACCTTAACCGCCAGGCTACGACTGGTCCGATGTTATATCAGACACAGACCAAAACTATTTTGTGTCTGTGAGAGGAAACTGTATCCACCCTGCATGGGGATCGAATCCAGGACCTTCTTGCTTCGAGTAGACAGTGCTACTCAGTTCTTAGTGATCATTGCCTGCTTATAATCACTGATGTCAGCTAATCACTTATAAATAAGAATGTGACGATGCACTATACCCATGAAGCACTGCAACCCAAAACACTGATCCACAAAATCAAAATAACGTTACCTTTTAATAGATTTCACCTACTAATTAATCAAACATGGTATTCGGGATTAAATTTTATTTATAAGCCGAATATATATAGAAAACCTCAAATCTGGCACCCAAGGGTATAGCCCCAGCGATATCAACCAGACAAATGATATAGCACCACTGCCCTCTATTGTTTAAAGTAATTACTGATTAATTTTACAATTCTCAAATAGATTTGTGGTGCACCGTTACATTGTGACATATAAACCAAAGGCTTACACAGTTTGGCCTGTCGTGGCTCAACACGCTAGCACGCTAGCTAACAGCTCCCGCTATATAACAACACTTAAACGATCAATGGACCCTGGAGTAAAGCCAGACATGTAGAGAACACATCCACGCCACCATGTATGTCACTCTTATGAAAGTGCTAGGATTGTCTTCACGGCGGAAGAAGTGTAGCCAAGTGTCTGAGAAACATGAGGTGTTCACACTCTTACCTTGGCCTCAGTCTCTCCTCTGTGCAGGGTGTACAGGTGATGAACAGCACTCTGCGATGATGCCCATGGGTGAGTCAAAACTTGAAAGACGTGAAAGTCGTGTCCCAGGGAGTCTGCGGTCACCAGCAACATACCTGCATGACAGAGAGAGAGAGAGAATTGCTTTTTACAGGATAAAGGTGTAAGATGTGATAACTACACCAGACACTCAAATATACTGTAGTATTAGTTATTTAAATAATTTCTTTAAAAAACATTTATATTTTCAACACTGTCACATCCCGATCAAGTTAGTCAAGTAATTCCAAAGTAAGCATTACCAAACCATACTTACCAAAACGACTTACAATTACAACGGAACACCATGTTTGGAGCAACTAAAGGTAAAGCATCTTACTCAGTGGCCTAACAGTGGCAACTTAATGGTGGTGGGGCTTGAACCGGTTTTCCTTCTGCGCTCAATGCCGGTACCTTAACCACTAAACAATCACTAACTTACACAACAGTTTAACAAACAAGTGTGTACAGAACCAATAGAACAAAAGTGTTTTAGTAAAGCGTGGCAGCTTGAGTGTTTGGTAAAGAGGTGAGTCCGACCATAGGATGCCATGTCTACCTATTTGGGTGAACGTTCAGAAAATAATCTTGATTCAACCAGTCCGTGGTGCAAAAACGGTTAGGAAGTCATAGGTGTAAATGCATTGGCTTATTGGTGTACAATCATAAAAGTCCAAAGACACTCTTGCTTTATTTAATATAGACAGATCTACAAGCAAAAATAACCATTGATTGCACCCAATCTACTCTTCGAGAAGCAGCGTGAATTTAGATAAAAGCCTTAGTGTTGTTAAGAGTGATAATGTAGCAGTCTTGGCACTGCAATTTGTATTCAATGGTGAACCACATGTTAAGTTTTCTCTCTCCGTTTTAAAGACGACCACAGGAGAACCCATGTGGAACCTCTGCTGACAGAGCCTTTCATTCCTCCACTTTTATTTGAAGTTTGTACAGAAGTAGAGAAGTATAGACTCTCGCTATAAACAACACGCTTAGCAAACCGCGGCAGAAAAAGTCCGGAGCGAAACCCGACGGTGGTGAAGAACGCCATATAGAACGTGAATCTGAAAACATTGCCGAGCTATTTTTTACAAAGATATGAACGTCCATGTCAAAACACAGCGGGACTTGAAAAGCCTCGGCGTCTGAAATTCACAATAATAATTTAACATGACGGGAGTCATGTTCGAAGCTCAGCCTCGTATGATGAGGTTTAAGAGGGTTGTAATTACAAGAGCGCTCTGACAAATGGACGAAAAAAGCTTTAATGGCAGGACGTAAAAAGCGGCAGTGCTGACACGTGCGAAACGGATTAAGTAAATTCGCACCGAAATAGCTAGCGCGCTAGATGAGCTAATCCGTCTTGCGCTCCAGCGGCCGTGTGTTCACACTTCAGAGCTGCAGCTGTGTTAGGTGTGGCTGAGTCTTCACACTGGGTGCGGAGAAAGGAAACTGAAGGGAGGCAGGGGGTGGAAGAAGGGTCCAAAAGAAAAAAGGCAATGAATTAGATGGTGGTTAGCTATTTACGCTGTATCAAAAGACTAAAACCAGGCTACAGTTAGGCCATAAAGGAACCTACGCCCCAAATGAGGTGCCAAGCCACAAGAAGCATTTGCATCGACTGGGAATACATGGAAAAGACTGCCGTCTAATTATAGAGGCTGGAAACGGAAGCGTGGAGTGATTAGGAGTTTAGGCGCTGCGGTATGTTTATCTGGGAGCTTCCTCTCCCTCGCCCTGTACACTCACTCCCTCGCTCGTCCTAGCTTCGACAGACGAGCCTTGGCCCGGCTGGCTGAGACGCGTCTCTGCTGATGGTACAGTCTGTTCTCCAAACGACCAGAGGAGACTGGCAAACCAGCGCTGGGGCTTTTGTGGCCTTGTTGAAATATGGAGCCTCGGAGAGAGGCGTCAGTCGGTTAGCCCACAGGAAGCGAAATTAAAAAGCAGACTCGTTGTTTTTTTTCTCTGCTGGTAAGCCGCCGCAAGATTTCAGAAAGTTGAGACTTGCATGAGACTCCTGACACGTCCTATTTATAACACCTCATCCCTTTTGGCAAGTGGTGTTTAGGATAATGGAAAAGGAAAGGAAAATGAAATAATTACAGCTGAGCGAACACATTTGTGAAGATGTTTTTCCACGCAAGACTGATTCATTTAGATCCTACCACAATCACAGTGTGCATACTAAAATCTATTAGCAAGAACATATTGAGGTCATTATTTATTAATTATCTTAAACTGTAAGTCCTGATATCACTGCCTTTGCAACCCACAAACAAACAAACCCCCCTAGTATGGACATGGCAAAGGATTTTCGAATACTGATAGCTAGTTGCAGCATAGCACTCCAGGTATATTTACATTTCCAGCCTTTAGAAAGACGTCTTTATCCAAGTTATGGCTACAATATAAAGTTTAAACAATTAGATGTTAAGAGAGTTACTCAAATGTGTAACAACAGCAACCTAGCAGTGTTGAGGTTTGAACCGATCATTCAGATTACAAGTCTTGAACCTTAACCACTAAGCTATGACTAGGTGACCAGGTAGTAGACAAGTGATAATTGAGGGTTCAAAGCCTTACTCAAAAATCCAACAGTGTCATTCCATCAGTGGTGGGGTTTGAACCAATGACCAGTCCAGTATCCTAACCACTAGGCTACAATTGTGTATGTCGCTTGGGCTAAAAACATCAAAATGATGAAACGTTGGGCAGAATGCATTCGTAGCATTAAAGCTAAGCCTGATATCTCTACCTTGGGAGCCCAGAAAAGAACCAAATTTGTCATTGTAATGAGCACCACCTGCCTAAAACCTCAAAAACGAGGAAATCTCAAATTAAACATGTGTGCAAAAGAGCTGAAGGACAGCACATATGAAAGCTGTTCTACATCGAGACTAATTGAAGATAAAGAGAGTAAATAAACCACATCAGTCTCTATCTGTTGTCTGTGTTGCGGGACGGCTTTAATGACACGGCCGTGTGCGCCTTGTGTGTACGCGTTCGTGTGGGAGTCCGCTCGTTGGGCGATTTCATCCGGCATGCTCCACTTACCGAGGTGTTTATGAAAGCTGTGGAACACACACATGCAGAGCGCAATAAAAAAAAGGCACCAGCTTTACATCAAAGCCACCCACTCAGGCCTAAAACAAGCAACACTTTCGGAGCCAGGAGGCCACCCTCAGTCCGCCCGGCAGATAACACGCTGCGGTGGAGGAGTGGAAGAGACCGACGGGGGTCGCCCTGCTGTCAATAACCTGTTAATATTTCACGGGCCGAGTGAGAACTTCTAAGAGCCGGCCTGTTTGATCACAGGCATGAAGCAGCTTTGATTTTGAGTGTTGCACAAGAGGTGCACAGATCAGGACCTAGTGGGTTGTGCTGGATATGAAGTCATTTCCGCTCGTACTGTAGAACGTAAAACAGCTTCTGCTAAGCTGGAGAGAAAAGACTGAAGAAGATGTGAGGGCTGCAGCCTGATGCAACATCTGTCGGGGTCATCTGATACCAAAAGCGCACATGGCACTAAACGCCTGTGAGTGTTCAGGCTAAAGACGGTGACGGCTTAGTGCGTAGAGCTCCGGGCTATCAGTCAGATTAAAGTTGTAGGGCCCTTGAGCATGGCGCTTAACCTGTTAATGTACTATAAAGATGTCAGGCCATAACGTAAATGTACGTGTAGAACTGTCTGGTCAAAAATCCAGGCATTGCTACACAGCCATAGTTGGTCCTTTGAGCAAGGTCCCTTAACCATGGTTGCTCCAGGATTGTTATACAATGGCTGACGGTGAGCTCTGATCCCAGCTTCCAAATCGTCATTGTACTACACACTTGTGTATAAGTATATCAACATAAGACAATGTGCACTGAACAGAGTGTGTTTCTCCATACACGGTGCTGATTTGCATACACACTTGTCAAAATGTAAATAGAAATGATTGCTGTCCACATGTCTAAGGTTGTTGGAGGGTGAGTTAGCTTTTTTTCCCCCTTTATGCACTTTCCTCCTATTTAGCATTCCTTCCCATTTCTGCATATTCAATGCTTACCCACAGGCACCAGATTGGGCATACCAGGTTCTTTGTGAAGTATAGGCAGACCCATACAGATGGATAATTGCATGAATAGGTAGGTAGATAGATCAATAGGTGACTGTACTCATTTCTCATAGCAATATAATTATTCATTATAAAGTTCCTGGTATTGTAGTTTTGGCTTCAAAACAGTGTATGAATGAAAATGAGATCGATGAAGCTAATAAATGTAAGCCATGTGCTTACAGGCTGATTTGGTTTACCTAGTCTATTACCATGGAGACCGAAGCTCAAAACTCATCAGCATCGGACCCTTCCTAGAATGAAGCTGCCAATGACACTCATGTACACGTGTCCATGCACAAACACGAGTTTAGGCACTTAAGTACTGGGCATGCTGCGTTGGGATGATGGCCTGTGCACATCTGCATGACAACATCCAGCTGGTGAGTTTTGAGTGACTTCTGTGTAGCCTAGATGTTCTCATTACCACCGGGAGCGCCGGATTTCTCACACAGTCAAGAGACATGCAAATGAAGTGAAGTGAAAAAGCAAAGATTTCTCCGACATGACTTCCCACCAAATGTTCAGATATCCAGAAAAGGTGGGGAAAAAACATTCTCTTATGACTGCTTGGACCGCCTAAGCCAACTTTCAGCGTGAAAACAAATTGGTAACCCTCCAATCTCCCGATAAGGGAATGACTGAACGTCTAATCCTTTTTCGACAGACAGAGGATGATAATCTCAACTCATGTAAATGTTCCTTTATTCTGCGGAGTGTTCTGTTAACTAATTAATCCCCTGAAAAATTCACCTCAGAAGATCAGATTTCACAGTTCTTTGTAACGCTTTGACGCTAATGCTGCTCAGATGGATGGAAGTCTGGGCTAAAAGATCTCACTGGACAATGGTTGATTCATGTAGGTTTGGGAGTGAAGTATTTGATGGTTGGGTAGCAGATGGAGGACCAAAAGAAGGTGAGGCAACTGAATTGGTGCTAGTCATCAGGGCATCTACTTCATTATGACTGGCCATGCCTGAAAGAATGGATTGGTGCTAAATGTTTCTGGTGGAGCCAAAACCACTGCAAAGTGGAAGGCAAAAGAAATATGGGGTAAAGATTAGATTTAGATTAAATTAGTGATTAATAGTAGCAATGATGCACAACGAATCGATACAGAAATCAACTTGTTGCTCGATAATAATGTTCAATTCATCAAACTTTACTTTAAATAACAAAGAGCACTGCGGCTATCCACAGAGGCGCAAATAAAAGGCTGTTCCACCATTTTGAGAAATAAAAAGGTCGTCACAAATACAATAATTTATTTTATTATTAATAGGAAAAAAACGTTCCCTATTTTTTATAATAGTAAATTGAACACAGTATTGTAATTCATATCGCTCATTGGGAGGAGAGCAAAGTTACATCGCCTGGGTAATTAACATACACTTTAAATCTGGGGTCACCAACCTTTTTGAAGCTGCGGGCTACTTTTGGGGTACCAACTAATGCGGCGGGCGACCAGTTTGATACAC
>JAOTRQ010000032.1:1705525-1721291 GCA_028565875.1 Hoplisoma paleatum
GTGGGGGGGGGGGGGGGGGAGACGGTTCTCTTGTCAGTGCTCTTCTGTAAGGTTGACTCATGAAAGGGATTATAACTAAGGCCAGACATGGGAAGGCTAAAGAGAAGAGGGATAAATCTGAAGGGGTGTTGCATTAGGGAGCATGCAGCTTTTAATAGGATCCAGTGCAAACACGAAACAGGCTCGATCTCATACAGAGACATTTTATTTCAGACTCACTAAAACGCCCCGGTGACAAGGAGCAGGTCTGCTCCATTACAACACTGGTGGAATTCAAAGATCCCAAACTCTGTAAAGAAACCAGTTACGTTCCACTGAATGGTTCAAGTAACCTAATCTTTAAAAAAAGAATTAATTTATGTTTAAGTTCTAATAATAAATCTAATATTCAGAAGTGTTTGCAGAATAAAATATCCTTAACAAATGATCTTGTGGTGTCGTCTATGACATCTAGACTACGTGTATTAAAATATGCAGGTACTTAATATTTGTATTAAAATAACAGAATAAACAGAATAAACCAAATATTAACCTTACAATGTTTACATTCCAAATACACTACTGTGCAAAAGCCATCACTTCATAGGACTGTTTCTGGAGTCATGTTACTATATGAAATTATATAGACATCTTTATGACGGTGAACATTTTCTCCAAGCCAGTAGGGAGAATCTCGTAAAAAAAACAAAAAAAAAAGCATGTGTTGCATAAAGTGCAAGAAAGATGCCAAGGGTGCCTTTAAAGTGTATATTTTATTAAGCCGCATGCAATAGGGGTCACCACGGTGGACAGTAATTTCCTTTTTTCGTAGATTTTACACTGGACTTGAGAGCACTGATCAGGGTGTGTGTCTCCATACACAGTGCTGATTGGCATGCATACTGGTCAAAGTGCAAATGGAAGCTAGCCTGGAGAAGAGAGGATTAAAGGCCCAGAGGAACAATAAACCTCGCCTCCGAGTGAGGGTATCTTCGGCCATTCTGGTTTAATCTTCAGATCACATTTTTAACAGGCCGCTAAACCGGCCGACCTGTTTACACGGGTCAGAATCAACACGAGGAGGGAAAGAGGGGGGGGGGGATCTGTTCTGAATTAACCTTGTTGTGAGTAAAAATCTTGGAACAGGAGAGCCACGGACATCAAACTGACCTGTAAAGCTGACACCGCATTAAAACGATGCTTCGTGATAGAGGAACACCTGGGATCGGTTTGTGCTCGTCTGCAACGGCGCTTTAACTACACCGAATCGTTCATCTTCAGACACACTCAGATTTCAGTGGAGGAGGACACCGAGCTTTTCCTTCACCTCTGTTCACCTGGCTCTAATCTTTCACTGCGGCTTCTTGTGCCAGGACAGTCCGAGGAAGTGGCCACGTCCAGAGATCCTGCCGTCCTGGCGCTAACGATGACCGTGGGTCTGTTTCTTTATAACTTTGTGATGACAAACCAATTCAGTAAAGAATGCTCTAGAAAATTTAGACTCCTGAATGGGACTGCTAAATCATTATCAGTCGAAAAAAAATCTAATCATAACTTTCAAGGTCAAAAAAGATGTGCGTGCACTTTTCGAATCATGGGAACATCTTTGAACCGCTTTTACTCTCTATTTAGCTTTTTTAAATTGCTGGGTATCCCTGATTGCATTTCAGGAAAATATAATAATATATATAAAATATAATAAAATTCCTCTAATGCAGAGGTCCACAAGCGACTGACCGGTACATCATGGGCTATTTATACCCGGGCTGCACAAAACGAATAAAAAAAGATTTTTATTTGGTGTTATTGCCATATTTTCACTTATAAGTTAACGGGAAGCATCTCGTTTTAACACAAAACACCTATTTAACCGATTAAAGTAAAGATCATTTTTATTCCATCCTCCATTATCTGCCTATCTGTCAAACCAGAACCGATTTAAAATGATCTGTGGTGCTTCATTTCACCCCTGATTTCTACCCCAACACCCCTATCTGGTAAACTCGAGAGGTCCTGAAAAGCCCTTGTATTTGTTTTTTTAACACCACACAGTGCCATGAACACAAAAATGTGATGTTTATGAAGAATAAATGTTTACCTGTCCTTCTCCGACATTGTGTGTATCTATGATAGTAATGACACCGGGCTGGTGAGGGCTGCGACGGGTGGTGCTCTGAGCGGTTCCCTCCTCATCAGGAGCTCCAGACGGCAGCGTGCCTGTAAGCTGAGTGACCACTTTCCCCACCATGGTCAGCCCTGTCTTTAGAGTCTGAGATCACACAGACAACGAAAACAATCAATAAACAAGAAAATAAAGACAATACAATTGGGCAACACAGAAAGGACCCACCAGAGGATCAAACCCAGACGACAGCGCTACCCACTTAGCCACTATAACTGTTGGGTCCTTGTTAAAGACCCTTAATCCTTGACGGCTTAGACGCTATAATGAGTTGACGCTGAGTTTTAGTGAGGTCATCACTGCTGGACCTCAATTTCTTACAGCTTAGACAATATACTGTCAATTTAAAGGATTATGTGTTTTGTTCAAGGGCCTAGTAGAGATCTGATCATGATGGGGCTGAAAGCAGTGACCTTTTGGTTACTAAGCCAGTGTCACAAAACAATGACAGTATACGGTCAATAATAAAAAGTTAAGGGCTTCGTTGCTCAAGGGCCCAAAAGTGCCAGAAATAGAATTTAAACCAGTGACCTTCGGATTACTATTCCAGTATTTTAACCACTAATGTACATGCATCTAGCCGAGTAACTATTAGAAATTGTAGCTTAGCTGTTAAGAAACTGGACTAGCCATCGAACCTTTAACCGACTTTTCCTTATTCGAACACATTACCTTTGAGAACCGATCAGTAAAATGTTCACGTTCTGCCTAATACACACAATCAACGAAAAAAGTGTTTAAGATATAATCGGTTCACATGACCGTTCACTTGGTCATAATGTTATGCCCGATGTCTGTGTATCTTCCCGTAATATAGACGTGTTTTAGTGAGGCAATCGTCCGTGAGCGTGACTCGTGATAAGTGCACTTGTATTTGACAGAAGGAGCGGGTGAGAGTTTAGCGATCCGAGAAGCAGGGAGATAAGAAACTGCTGGGACAGCAGGAGTCAGGAATAGGATCGGACGGCACCTGGCTTCTCCTCCCCGGTGCCGTGATCAATGCTGACTGTTTGGATTAGCACTAAGAACTCCAACTGCAGTGATTAGAAAACACATTAGCGTTGATCAATTACGAGGCAAACACTTCTCTTAATAATTGATGGGCCAGGACAATTTACACACGGTCTGTTAGTGGGCTTGTCGGAGCACTATCCGCTGGGCCCAACAAACACAGGCGCCACGACGTATTGATGTTTGCCGCTCGGCCTGAATGCTTGATTAAGCTCTTCGGAGGCCCAGGTGGCACGCCGACTCCCTCACTTACTCGCGGCACGAAACTGTATCGAATGAGAAACTCTTGAGACACTTAAAGGGCGCTATCCATTTCCCGAAAGCGCCCGAGCTACAGGACCTGGAGTCACCTCCGGCGCTATCATGTGGCTGGCGCGACGGTCCCATCCCGCTCGTTTAGGCGCTCGGCAACGCCATCAGAATTCAATTTTCCAAAAGGGCACTGGAGCCCACCCTGCCGAAGCACTGGCGCCCCTCCTTCCTCCTCCAGGCACCGTTATTGAGTTACGGAACTGATGGGAGATAGCCCCCGGCCCCTCGCCGGCCCACTCGGCGGCGGGGACGGTGTGTCAAACCCGAGAGGACGGTTATAAATCACGGCTCCATCTGCAGACGCCCCGCCGTCTACGTGTCGGGCCCTTTTTTTTTTAAACCGTGTTTTTCCTCTTTGCTAACCTTAAGGGCGCTCCTTTTGATCTACGCCACCATTAGGGCTAATGGCTCTTCTCTCACGTAAGCCGTTAGAGCTCGTTAGGGAGGGAACGGGGCGGCCAGGGAATACAGATGTGGACCTTCAGAAATCAATGCAGCTCCCGGAAAGAGGAGCCCAAAACCATATGAGATGTAAAGTACCACAGCTGTGTCATAGACAGTCGCCGGACTCTGAATAAAATTATTTTGATTGGAACCAAAAATGATTGTAAGTGATCTTTGTACATGACAGTATGATCTTTTGGCTGGAAAAAGAGGAAAAGCTTTAAAACAAGGCTGCACATGCCAAGTAAAGTCTTTTGGGCAATTTGTCTTTATGACAACAATGTGCTAAAATATTTCTGGAAGAAAAACCTGAAAACCGAATGGTTTGGAAGTTTTTACTTGTATGTAACTAAGGATCAACAATGTAAATTCTCTTTTAAACGTGTTGATGTTTTTAAATCATGTCGCAATCCTACTGCAATTCAGTTTTAACTGCAACTATTAAGGCAGGTTGTGATGCATTTTTATTATATTTATTATTAAATATATTCTTTTTTTTTCTTTTAGACACCACAGTAGTTTGGGTGCTACATTATTGATTAGGTAAAGATTTTACACATGATCCCGTTGACCCTAACACAACCCTCTCAATATATCCAGGCTTGTGACCAGAACTACAAATCACTGATCGATGGAACGTAATGGCTAGGCCACTGAAGCGCCTAGAGAAAACTAGAGCACTAGGAGGAAACCCATGAAGACCTGCAGAGAACCATGGTGGAGCAACAGTGCAAGTTGTCGATACGTCTGTTGTTCCCACACTTACCAAAAACAAACTACTAGTAGGAGAAACTACTGGTATATATAAAAGTGAGGTTAAAAAACAGTTCAAAATATAAATCAAATAAACAGGAACATGGAAGAGCTCAAACATGACTTAAGCACTTAAATAGTAGTTTCGTTTTGATTTGATTTTCTACTAGAACATGGAATCTAAAGAACCACATTTGCATAAGCACTTCAGGAACTTAAGTGTGTGAAAGGCCTACTTACTTTAGCAGCACTGATGACAGTCGCAGTGTACGACTGGGCGTTTTCTCCACAGGCTCCGCCCCGCGATTGATGACAACGGATCAGCTGCTCAAGCGTGCGTATACACACACACACACACACACACACACACACACACACACACACACACACACACACACACACACACACACACACACAGAGTAAAGGAAGAAATAGAGAAGAGATCATCAGCCAGACTCATTAAGTGTCTCTGTGGTCATTAACCCACGGAGACCTGCCCTGGCGTCTGTGTGCAGTAAGGACGCAGAGGTCGTTAGGATATCCCTTAGCCCCCTCTGCATCCTACCTTCTTCAGACATCCTGTCCCGTGCAATATTTAACAGAGTAACAGGCTTAGTATTGGCCAAAATGCTATTATGTTGTGCCAGACATATGGTCCCATATGATCATTACTAAAAATGACCTTAAAGCACATGACAGCAGAAGGAGAAAAAAATCCAATTAAAACTTATAAATGTTGTGCAAGCTCAATGTTGGTTTATTGTGCCAAAAAGCCTTTAAATTAAAAACTTATGCTGATGCTGATTCTTACCTTGTTCTCAGCGTAGGCAAGCCACCGGCTCCCTAAAGCTATTGGGTTGAGGTTGGGACCAGGACATGGGTAGCAGCCTGGCATAAACACACAAGCATGTAGATAATTACCTTCAACAACACTGCAACAACACATTCAACAAGGCATAAAGACCAAAACACCGTGGCCAATAACTGGCTGCTGAAGGCACTGCCAACTGTGCACACTAAATAGTGCCAAGATTCAATAAGGTGCTCAGATTCTTAGTATTGGTGTGCTTATAGACTATCCCATTGTGCCACCAGGGTGCCTAATTTACAATTTATGTATTTTAAATTCACCTCAACTGCATACAAACTGGAAACCGGACATGGGGAACAAATTAAACTTTACTCAAGAAGAACACGGACCCTTCCACCCAGACTCACATGTTTATTTTAATTATTTAAGAAAATGATGCAAGCACAATGTCACTGCTTGCTTTGTGTGTGTGTGTGTGTGTGCGCGTGCGTGCGTGCGTGCGTGCGTGCATGTCAAACACACCACATCCTGATGCTGCGAGAATTATGCTTCAACCATAAAAAATAAAAAAGCACATAATCTCTATAAATCAGAAACAGTCCGTTGACTGGTAATCGACACAGTATAATCGTTCAGGAAACAATCCTGTAAGTGTAAACCGTTTTTAAAAACAAGCCATGAATCACCTGATACACTAACGCCACTGCAACAGACACCATAAAAATTCTGTTCCATTGATGTGGTCAATGGTGGGTGGCAGAGTGTACAGAAACCGACCACAGCCAGGATTTGCATAGCCACAGTGTGCTTGCATATGGCAGGTGACATCCTGTGTTAAATGGCCACAGGATGAACACCTAATACAGGTGAAATAAACACAGTGGCTTTCTGGAATGTTAGCACAAGCACTTTTTGTCATTAAAAAGCTAAAAAAAATTGTTTTATCGAACCCACGCTTAAGCAGTTAATTGAACAAAAAAAGTTTCTCTTAACAAATGTGGCTACAATTCATAGCAAGAAATTCATAATGAATTAAATTCATTATTTACATTTTCATTTATGCATTTTCCTATTTTCCCATTCTCACTAAAATTCGCAAAGCCAATTTGTCTTCCTCTCAAGTTCTTCTGCCTGCTAAGAAAGCAGCCGTCTGTCTGGTAGCGGTCCTGAGATTCGAATGAAAAGAATTCTGAATCCGAGCACTGGTGGTTTAACTGAACGTCCCTTGCAATATTATGCCTTTATGTACCATTACACATATACAGATGTATAGTACAACAAAACTGCCGACCTGTTTAAAAGTTTGCGTCAGCGTGCAGGGTCAGCCATCATACAGTGACCCCTGAAGTTGATATTAATAATCTTGTTCGAGGACCCAACAGTGGCCATGTAGCGTGGACTTGAATCTCCAATCTTCAGCTTAACTGCCCAAAGCACTACCAACTACCAGCAGAGTCTGCCCAATGTCACATGTTCTTCAAATAAGAGTTAACAACTTTACATTATATTAATATTATCAAACTCAATCATGTTCTGAAAATAATTATTTAAAGGGACAGATGAAATATTTGAACAGATTAACTTGTAAATAAGGATCAGATAGGATGTCGTGACTACTGCAGGACTGGATTTTGTTGCTTTAAAATCATTAGGTATGATTAATGTAGGCGGAACATGTGCTTTCCTTGCAGACGGTCCTGAGGAGCTCAATTTGTGTAACGTTAGGAACAAGAGCAATGGCATTTAGTGACTGCAGGATGGCTCCTAAACTTATTAAGCACCAGACAGTTTGACCCTTGAGAGCCATATAAGAAGAACAGGCGTCAATATACAGCTGAGACAAAGATATCAGCAGTACCTGCTCGTACATATAAACACACACAGACAAACACGTACTAAGTTATATATTTCCAATTAAACATGTACTGATTTGTACTGACATTACAAATTTGTGGTTGATGGTTCACATATAGTGAATCATCTTTTAAATAATATGGCACTAAAAGGTTGCCAGGTTGGAACATCCCAGATAAATGACTGTACGTGAGAATACTATCTTTCTTTGTACAGTCAGACCTCAGTTAACGACCACAATCCGTTCCGAAAAGTTGTTCGCTATCTGAAATGTTTGCTATCTGAAACAAATCTTTGGAGCCATGATTGAGGGCTATATTATTAAAATAGCACAAAGATCACTAAATAATAAATAAAAAGGATGCGTAAAGGTCTCGAACGCAAATGATGTTTGGTCTGAGATGCTGGTCGCTTGTGGATGACGTAACTGTTCGCTTTCCAAAATTGTTTTCGCTGACCTGGGCAATTTTTTAGTAACTTTTTTGTTTGTTATCCAAATTGTTCACTATCGGAGGCGTTCGCTAACCAAGGTTCCACTGTGTTGTTATTTATTCATACAGGCGATCCCAGAGTTATGATTGAGATCTGTTCCTACAGAGTGGCAAAATAATCTTAAATAATATTTAATAACCATGTTTAATGATGCATATTTATTAGTACCGTGGATCACACCTAGAACCGTCGTAACTTCCAAGTTCCGCATTTTATATGGCAACCAAGATTTATAAATCATGAAGATGATGTCATAAGATCGGAGACTGTTTGTATAATATAAGAATGATTTTAAAATTTCATTTCATGTTATCCATTTGTATTTATTTGTTGATATTGTTTACAAAATAAGGGACTGTGAAGCATTGTTTGCATAGTCTCTACCTACCTTATCTACTTCAGAAGAGAAAATATTGCTAATTATAAATAAAAAACTAAACAATTAATGTTTTATAGCCATAGAGTCAAAACATGCATCTGACAATTGGCAAGAAGAAATAGGCATTATGCAAAAAGTATAAATTTTGCCCAGTATGTGGTAATTTAAAATCAATTTGGTACCGGACTGATTCTAAAATCCCATTTTAATCATGAATTAATTCGGTCAGTTTTTATTGATTTGAAATAAAGTAGACAGCATTTTTTTTTAATCCGAGATTACAAAAGTCTCAGGATAAAGAAGTGAAAATAAAACAGAACCTTTGAGGGAAGTTCCATTTTTTAAACACACAGATCGAGATCCGCATCACTGAATAAAGCCATATGCCCTTCCTGACAATACCCTCCCTATTTGTCTAGAATACACTCTCTCAATCAGTGTCTAGGTACCTCTAGACCAACCTGGATAAAGCCTATGCAAACCTAATATTTGGGGTAGATACAAAATTTGAATGGCATTTCTCTCTAAACCTCTCCCATAAGAAAGTGGGGTTGTACGTATGCAGATCACACTTAAGATGTAAAAAGTGTGCTGACAGTAATTTAGATTAAATCTACACAGATGGCTGTATGGAGCCGGAATCTAAAGCTAAGACGAATAGTCTTTGAGGTAAACCACAAACGGAGCGAGCCAAAGCACCAATAAGAGCCAATGCAAGGAGATAACATGTGTTTAACACATCCTGTGTGCATGAACAGGACTATTTTCCCCCTATTGTATTCCAGCCATTCATCCATCTCCAGTCACGGCCAGTTAGTGCGGCAGATGCTTCAAGAAGCAAACAACTGGCTTATAGTGTGGAGCTGGATCCTGTTTCGAACCGGAGAAAGAGCTGACAGTCTGATGGAGAACCCCGTCCTGGTTTATGACTTCTCATAATCGCTTTCAAAAACAAACATGTCTAGTCTTGATTTATTTGTTTTATGATGAAGCTTTAAAAAAAAAAAAGAGAGAGATTAACGATGTAAGGGGTTATTGACCGCGGCCATTTCCTGCGGCACAGACGTGGACGGGGAAGGCAGACAGACAATCAGGGCCATTAAAAACTACGCTAATGGCAATTTACGAACAGACGATTGCTTAAGTGGGGATAGGAGGCCTGGTTTCGGGTTGTGGTGTGGGCAGTGCGGACTTCAGAGGACACGATGGCCTTTACAGTAGACGATTGCTTCGCTGAATCCAAAGTTGAAAGAGCAGACAGAAATCTTGCAGCAGAGTTATGGCTACCGGACAGGAAGTCGATCTATTGGTGCCGACTGATAAACGTGCCAGTACGGCCCAGGCGAAATCTGTGCACAGAGAGCTTAATGCAGATAAGATTGTGATAAGTGGAACGGATTTTATGTGCTCAGTTAAATCACAAGGTCGTTGGTTCGAGTTCCAATACTGCCAAGTTGCTGTTGTCAGACCCTTCAGCAAGACCAATAAATATTTGATGGATAGATAAATAGATATAAAGGTAGATAGGTAGGTAGGTGGATGGATAGATAGATAGATAGATAGATAGATAGATAGATAGATAGATAGATGGATGGATGGACGAACGGACAGACAGACGGATAGACAGAGAGATACAAATGTGGACTTGATTGAGTAGTCTAAAGCCAGTTAAAACACTGGTCGACTGATCATAAGGACACTGGTTTAAGCTTAACCACTACTAGGTTGCTGCTGTTGGACCATTGAGCAAGACATTTTACCCTGAATTGTATCTTGACTCTATCTTAAGACAGGTATGTTGTCTGATAAAGAACTGGTATTAGGAAGGTTGCTGGTTCGATTCAGAGGGTCGAAAGGTCTTGACTGAAGAGCCCTTGAACAAGGCATTGAACCCCTAAACCCCTTATTGCTCTTTGGGCGCCGTGACTCACTGCTGCTCCATAGTGTGTGTAAATGTGTGTTTCACTTGCTCGGATTGTTTTGGGTAGACAAAGTAAATGCGTGTCATAAATCCTAATAATGATTTAGTGAAAAGAAAGTGGAAATCCTTACTAGTGACGAAAAACTTTTTCGTAAAAGTACAGCTGTCGAAGGCGGCGATCTTCTCCTGAAGACTGACCACGAGAATCCTGAAAAGATGAAAGAATAACGTCAGTGATGTTGCAGTCTCATATTTAACGTTTACACATATAGCATTATGAATGCTGACAAATGAAGTGAATAGCACTCGTTATCTTCATCACTGTTCATGTCAGCGGCTGGGATATATTAGGTAGCAGGTGGACATTTTATACTCACATCCATGTTAGAAGTAGGAAAATGGATAACCGTGAGAATTAAGTGAATGATTGATGAGGGCCAAATTAGCCAGCCTTGGGGAGCAAAACACTCCTTAAAGCCTTTGCATACCAGCCCAGGACGTCGCACAGAGGATCGGCTCGATTTGACGAACGCATGGAGGCTGAACGAACTCCGTGGACTTCGCCACTCAGCGACAACGCCTTTAAATGGTTATGGGTAAAAAGAGGCATGTCATGAAGACAAACCGTGTCTCTCAGAGCGAGTAGGCGTCATCATGATGATGACTCCTCGCTAAGTGGTTAAAAAAATTACTTAGATTGCTATGTACTCATTCATTAAACCTTCTTCTTGCTTTCATTTTTACCCGTGTTTAATCCCTCACACATCGTTATAACCATGATAATTGTGTTTTAACTGTGGCAAACACTTGCCAAAACAACCCTGTTAAAAGTATGTGCGTAAGAAGGAAGTGTCATAGAATATAGTCCAACTGTGTATTTCATGACAAGTACTACAAACAATCTACAAAAGGACTTTTGCATACAAGTTTATTTAATAATATTATTTAGTTGTCCCCTATGCCACAACCTTTTCGTTCATCCTGCAACCCTTAAACTATAAATTGGGAGCCTCACACACATATTCTAGACATACAGAACCGTGATTGAAAGTGAAAAACCTTTAAGTGAAGCATTAAAAAAATTATTATTAAATGGACAAACAAACCTTTTGTTGCAGTGTAGGTCATAAATTGGTGTTTTGAACTGAATGGACTTGACCATCTCTCCAGTTTTTAAAGAATACAGGTCCACACAGCTGTACGGAGGGCTTGTCCTTTAAAACAGTCACATGACAGCATTTATAAGCAAAACCAAAATCACAACTAGTGCTGTTAAGTATTTAAGGCCGTTTTTGAAACAATACAACAAAGCATCTTTTGATTGCAGCTGAATTTTCACAAAAGTGTTGCTGCCAATTTATTTACATTTTTTCCCTCCAAAATATAAAAAGCCATGGATGGAACAGAGAGCCACTTCAATTCTGAGTTCTCAATCCTCATTAAAGATTTGAAAACATTGTCTGGAGTCATCAGGAATCGTTTCTAGTGTGGCATGATCTATTGGAGTGCCAACACCCCCCTGAACCCACAATCATTGCTTTCTGCACGCTATTACTCACAGTCACAACAACGATTCTGTTCTACATACATCAACCACTGAATTGCACAACAAAGATCAGCCTCGATGAGGAACGGTCACTATAGAATGCACAAAGAAGTGCAGATCGTAAGGCTGACTTAATTAAAAAGTCTTGCAACATGATGTACATCGATAACGGGACCAAAATAATTGCCATTTGAATCCAGTGGCTAATGATTTGCCGTGTCGGCCACTTAATGAAAGTGTAGGTCCGAGTCCTTTTAAAGACTAATACATCAAATTTGGCACTGATGGACATTTAAACACTTAGGAAAAAGCAAATCAGTCAAAATGACAACAAAACACAAACTCACTGGGGAAAAAAACAACCATTTTAAGTTTCAGCTCAAGATCTACAATTAGTTGAAAGGTCATAAGTTTGTAGCCTTTTTAATAAGCTTCATACCATATCACAACAACTGTCACAACTCTAATACAGGATTGATTTAGAGCAGCAACTATACCTTCTGGCATGTTTTAAATCCAGAGAAAACCCCTACAGACTTAGAAAGTGCATACAGGGTAGCAGTTTGTGCAAACCACAGGTGTAGGGGCTCGCAGTGTGTGTGTGTGTGGAAGGGGGGCACGTGGCACAATTGGTAGGGTTTGTAGTTTAATATAAGGACGGTACCAGTAATGTGTCTTATGTAACAGTCATTGAAAGTAAGCATGCACTCGTGCTAGTCCAGAGGACACAGTAATATTCTTCAGGATGTAATGTATAATAATGTTTCTTAATGATGGTCCACACTGTCTGATGGTAAATATGAGGTGCTTTGAATCGGTTTGTTCCAGCTAACGCTACCTAACTTGGAGTCTGTATTTGTGAAGTCTTCCAACATTTCCTCTGGATGAATTTAGGAGGCCAAATTGTATAAAAAGTAAACATGTTCGTCTGTGCAGTGAAGCAGTTGCTTACCAAATCAGAACACAATTTGAAGGCACATTGTAAAGGAATCCATAGAGAAAACTGTCTGGAGGCGGTTGGGCATTCTTACAGGTAAGAGTGTTTTATTGCATTCAAACTGTTAATAAGCTTGAAAACAGATCACTGTGAATTGCTGAAAATAAGTGCCAGTTCCAGTTACCCTATTTAACGGACCATTAGGTGCACCAGCTAATAAGGTGCAATATCAATGGGATAATTTCATACACAGGGCACAGCGGATTATAAAGTGCACCAGATTATTCAGTTGAAACACATTGTAACGAAAAAACGGCTTTATTATAGAAGGAGACATTTGACAATTGCATTTCTCAACATATCCATTAGGTATAGATGCCACTACTATAGTGACAAGCCTCAAAACAAGAAACGGTGGCCATTCAATGCTAATCATGTTGATTTGTTAGGATTATTGACATTATTAAGTTAAGAACTGCTGATAAAAGTGCATTTTGAATATATTTACTTTGAAGTATTTAAAGCTGTAAATCTGTTGCACTTACATCTTTATATAATCTTTTATATTATATAGCATTATAGCTACTCAACTAAAGTACAGCAAAGAACAGGCCAGATTCCCAAATAGCAGAGAACATCTTTAGACAGATGAGGCTACCTCCTGTGTGTTCGAAACCACCTCTTTAATACGCACTTCAATAAACACATACTAACGTACCCTTCTACTCATACGTTGGTTCTAACAAAGTTTCAACAAATTTTAATTCCTTGACAACGTTAACTAGAAGCACATAAAATCAATGATTAAAACCCAGGTTCTACTGAATTTTTATTCAATGGTTGTTCCGAAAGTGTCAGCACTTGTAGATTTTAGTGAGTGAGGGAGCACAGTGAACATCAACAGATCGTATCTGTAAGAGCTCGTACTGTTTTCAGAATTTTGCTTTATTTGACTTCCACCTTCAGAATGCTTAAATAAGCTATAAAATGTGGTGGTGATGATGTGATACAGCAAAATCCGTGGCTACAAGCTCAAGTGAAAACCTGCTGATAGCATCAAAATGGTTTAACAGTGAGGAAAAAGCATCACAAAGGCATTTGATTAGGTTGAAAAGTGATGGTAAAAGTGTGTAACCGTTTTAAAGCATGTGGCACGTTGCAACGACACACTTTTTGTCTGGGCTTGGGACTGGCATTACAATGTAGTGTCATGGCATCTAGGTACCTATGGAACTATTGAGTATCTCCACAGTTAGCCTGGTGGCAAGTCTTTGGATTGTGAGAGAAAATAGGAATACCGGGGAAGTACACATGTACCCCGTCTGGGGCTCAAACCAAAGGATTCGTGTTGTGAAGCGAGTACTTCACCATGCTGCCTTGTTCTTAATATTAAATAAAAATGATTTATTTTTTAAAAGTATGTTGTACATTAAGTACCAGCACACAAAAAAATCCAAAAACATCTAAGCCGATTCGCTTTTTCTAAATAAACAAAATAAATCAAATGAAAACGTCTCAAAGGTCCTGGTGCCCAACATTACCACTGATATGTGAATGCGGCAACATCTATGACAGAACAACCAAACAGCACATTTTGTGTTTTCCCCTAAAATAAATGGCGTTTCGACCACCTAGCCGCAGAATGATATGTTTTTTGCTGGCTCACGACAACGCAGCAATGTGTGTGTATGCCTAGGGTTAGACAGACCTTTCAGCACCCTACAATCCGATAGTCCCTCTTAGACTGTTAAAGAAATACAACAATAGTCTATGTTATGGTCTGGCTCAGAACCCAAAAGCCATTACAAAAAAAAGAGGGGGGGGAAATGGCCAGACTTCAGCCGCCATTATTTTGTGTTGATCTCAACACACTCCTACAGTAGGAGCCCATCAAGATTTGGGCCTGGGTTACGGCATGTGTGTAAATGCCACAACTGAGAGCGCTGTGGAAGCAACCACAGACACGAACGAGGCCTCACATTTCCACTGGCCGCCAGAGAGCTTCCGCACAGATGAGAGTCGCAGGCAGAAGCCTGTTGGAGTGCTTCCAATCACGGTGCTGACAGACTTTCCTCTTTGAGGCAAGCTTTCCACGTTCACGCAAAAAAAACATCACTGGATATCCTAAACTGTGCATGGCGATGACTAGGCATGAAATTAGCTAAAGATACCAAACAACACATGTTAGAAGGCGTTACATTACAGACAGTGAGCGTTTTATCCTCAGAGTTGATATTAGAAACAAGAAAAGTGAACAAGTGCTAGATGACTGGATCAGAGCATCCAAAAAACTGCAGCTCTTGTGTAGTGCTACCAGTCTGCAAAGTCCAGTATCTATCAAACGTTGTCCGAGGCTCATTGATGCAAGTGCAGAGTGAAGGCTGGACCGTGGAAACTTCTGTAGCGTAGATTACTTACTAGCGTAGAATTTATCATCTTAACGCTCTGTTACCTGTATGTTTTTGGACTTTTGGAAGAAACCGGTGCAACCAGAGAAACCAAGAGACAGTGAGAACATGCAAACTCCGCACAGAAAGCAATATGCAGAAATATTTAAATATCAGTGTAATATACAACAATAAACCACCATACACAAATATATTTATACACACACGCACGCACGCACGCACGCACGCACACACACACACTACATGCGCTCTACCATACACCCCCAGTCTTTTCACTCTGTCATCGTCATCCTGATTCTGCACCTTGGCGAGGTTGATTTACATATTAACTGCCTACTTAGTCAGTTACCTGAGTAAATAAATGTACTTATGAATCAAGCGGGTCATACCTTCTTTTATGAACCGAAAACAAAATCAACTCAATGCACATGAATACACTTTAATTTTTTTGATTTATTATAAATATGTGATCGTTTTGATCCTAATAACTGGCTGGTCCGATTACACGAACATGTCCTGCGTTACAAGATGGGACGTGCTATCACTTATGTAACATATTAAATGTTTATTAAACTTTTATCGTGCGATATTCACATAACGAATGTACAAGCAAGAACTACTGTTGCTTACGAATTTTGTTCATTAAAAAATGTAAAAAAAGTTTAACGATCTACAACACAAAATGTTTAGTTACTCAGCTTATGAATGATAAAAAAAAAGTTCTTCGGCTGGTTTCA
>JAOTRQ010000032.1:1731173-1764609 GCA_028565875.1 Hoplisoma paleatum
TGTCCAGTAGTCTCACAAGTTCCCACCACTTACTGGTGGTTGTCGTCAGGAAGGGCATCCGGACGGAAAACTCTGCTTCACACATCCAACCCCAGGAACTGGGAAAACGGACAATAAACGAATAGATAGAGAGACAGATAGAGAGAGAAAAGAAGGTGAGAAAGTGAGGGGTTGGAGCCTAATGTGGTTACAGTACATTATAAGTGAGCTACCTGCTACCTAAAAAAAAGTTCACAATGGGATTTGGCAAAAGAAATTCTGAAACTGAAGACAAATTTCTTTTTAACTAATTTATCTAAAAAATGAATATACTTTCATTTCTGATGTAAACCAATTATATGCCAAAAGTAAAATGTGCCCAAAATATGGCCAAATCCAATTTTTTTTTACATTTTTGCGCATTCAATGCACTGATCCTTTATGCTTCTTTATCAAATCATTACATCCCTTATGCATGACCAGAGTTGTTAACTTAGTGGGTTAACACTGTTAGCCACAAGCAATTAGAACAATGAGCTGAATGAGCTAAGGTGGCACATGTTAGTATGCCAGCTGATATCCTTTCTTTCTGACAATTCCAGGTAGAATTTTCAGGCTTATTAAGTGAAACTAAAGACACAGAGTGTCACTCAGTTTGAGTGGTACAGAACATAGTTTCATTCAGCCTTTATGGTAGCTTGGGACTGGTCCATTTTTAGGCTTTGCGGACGAGCATCGTTTTTTAAAAATGCTAATATTATGACAACCGATATTTATAATAAATATCTGACTAAACTCGTGGAGATTTGCACCTAACTACAATAAAACACTCAAAAGTCCAATAATTTGTTTTGACAGCCCATCACGAAGGCAACATAAACAGCACTGTGCCATTATGATGTGCAATTTTCCTGGTTCTACATTTAATCTGTTAGGTGTAAGCTGCAGAAACTACACACATTTTACCTCTAAGTGAAAGTATAATAACCAAATACTATAACAAACTACACTAGAACCTACAGTACAAACAGGAAGAGATTGGTAGTAACAAAGACATTTTTTGTACAAAAACTGTCACAACTGTAACTCCTCCGCTCTGGAGTCGAGCACACAAGAGCCGCTGACCACATCACAAGATTCTCGAGCCTGAGGGGGCACTTTGATTTTGGCAAGCCGTGGGCATTAGCTCCATTGTAATTAGGGTAAAGAGTTCAGCCATGGTACAGAAGCTGACAAACACATTCTGTCAGAGATCGGTCTCCGTTCCTATATAAGAATGAGGTGAAAATGTTGCTAAAGCCTAATGTCATTTCATTCCGGTCCTTTATTATAGTGTAATATCTTATTTGATCTATTCTATCTCCTCGCTACACAATACGAACATGCAAATTCTACATTAAAGACCTAAAAGTGAAACCCACAGTGCCATCCTAAAGATCAAATCTGCTTTTGTAAACATTTTTAAATACAGTATGTGAGCCGGTGATCTAATGGACGTCTGGAAACCTTTCCATTATTAAAATGAAAAGGCCAGAAGATGTCATTCAGGGCAGAAAATATTCAAATCAGATTGGCCTATTGGGAAGTGGAAATTAGAAGCAAGGTTCCGTGCATTCAGAAAGACGAAAGAAGGTTCAAAAGTGCAGCCGGTAGAATAAAAGTCAGGGCAAGAGCTGAGGAAAATAAACGTACAGTGGAAAACACGGTCAAGGACTGAAAATGGGTGCATTTAAAACCACACTAACAGCTAATAATGGAGAAAATGGTGAACAAGGACAACTTTCCCATAATGCATTTTAAAGTAGGAATAATTACACGGTGGAGTAAGTAATGACCAACAGCAATTAAGTCATTTACAAAATCAGCATAAATTGTTTAATTTAGTTGGATTTTGCTAAGAGGCCGAACGATCTCACAATACTCACGTCATCATATTTTCCATTCTGGGATCCGGGGTTTCATTTATAAAAGGGTAAAAACAGGCCTGGAATACTTTGCATGAAAATAAGTGCACGTTGAGCCAGATTTGAGGCATGCTTCAATTTAGCGCCAACAAGTGGTGAAGTACAAAACTGCACCAATAAATGCTCAAAAGTTTAATTCCACACGTGGAAGATGTTCACTTTAAATACTTTAATATTCAGAGTTGAAATGTTTGTTATATAAAAATAACAACAAAATGATATGAACAATTTTTTTATAACCTATTAACATGCTTTTAGGTAATACAGGGCGGCATGGTGGCAGAGTGGCTAGTACTGTCGCATCACAAGAAGTTTGCATGTTCTCCACGTGTCTGCATGAATTAAAAAACATACAGAAAAGACCCTGACTGTGTTTGATGTGTAACAATTGTGTGATAATTAATTGGTAAAGATGTCAAACTTAATAATGACTAAACAATGATTCTATAGTCACTTGATATTGCAGAAGGTGCTGCCACTATTCAAAGGTACCAGATTGGTTAAATTAAAAATGACTTTTGATATGTTGTACCTCAAAAATAAAACAATTGTTATTTAGTAAAACAAAAGAACATCAAAATTACAGTATCTATTTAACTTATTATAATTTATTTTAACTTTTATTTTAACTCAAGGTTCAACTTCAATTTCATTTTGCAAAAAAAGCAAATAGAAAAATCATAACATGAACCAGGAATGAAGAGCATTGTGGGTAGAGGATATCTATTTGTCAGACAAAGTAGGGAGTCCTTTCATTGAAGCATTTGCACGTTCTCTTGTGTCCGTGTTGGTTTCCCCTGGAAGTCCTGGTGTACCATAACAGTCCAAAAACATACAACCCTTCTCTATAAGTGACTATGTATTTCAGCTCCGTGATGAACTGGAGCTCCGTCCAGGGTGTTTCTGTGTGCCTTTGGTCAATTAAAAAGCAACCCCGATTGTAACCTTGACTGGTTTAATGGTGAGTGATGGAGGTAAAGTGAGTACAGCATTCAGCAGGGTGGGCACAGCAGAAGAGAGAGAAGGTTGAAGACAAAGATACTGCAATAAACACCTATGACACTGGAGAACAAAGTTGTTTGTGAACAAAGTTGTTTGTGAAGCTTGCAAATTAGTCTGCCTCTGACTGGTGGGTCTGATGTAAAATTACATTTCTGGGTGTGATCGGGTATAAACGTCTCATGGGTTTAAAAGCATCACTTCCACAATCCTCTTAATCCAGCACTCAGAGATTTATAGTTTAATACACTTTTGAAAGGATACCTCCTATCTAAGCTTTAAAACGTTATGAAAATGCAGCGGAAAGTACAGCTTAATGGTACAACAGGCTTTTGCTAAGCCTTTGGAGCAAGCTGGGGTCCCCCCCCATTCCCTCCTCTTCATACTATAGTGTAATTAATAACTGAGTATTAGGTGGCAGCAGGACTTTACATGCATGCCGCACTTAGCAAGGGCAATTAAAGCAATCCTCAAAACAATCCTGATCCTACTGATAACATTGCGCTTTGTGTGGCTCCCACGTGTGCTAGATCTTTGAATAGGACGAGTTGTACTGTTCCCAGGGGGGGCAGATAGTGGGTGAAAGACTGAAGAGGTGCCAGCGTCCCAGTACAGCGAGAGAGAGAAAAAAAAAATTACAACTCGTGTCAAGCAGAACACCAGCTGAACTTTTTCGACTCGAAAACAGGCCCAGCTCCAAAATCCGCAATGACGAAGGTCTGCATTAGTGCGTGGAAAAAAATGGCCACATCCTCTCTGAAGAGATCTGGGAAGTGGTGAAGTTGAGAGGGCACAGTTGTTTTCAGCATGGCCAACGATTTCATTTCTCCACATGTCGAAGAACAAAAGCTGGCTTTCTGAACGCTGAACTTTTAGCCCTAGGAACACGGCCTCCACGACACCCACAATCCAGCCGGAAAAAAAAGTTTATTCACGGCTTGAGAATGCAAATTACAAACCTTTTTATGAGCCCAATCCTAATTAAACAAGATGATAACAAAACTGAAAACTCAAAATGTCTTCCAGATACGACTGGAGGTCTACCAGCAAACTGACTAGCATGAGCATTCCTGGCTAATTTGAAGCCCTTATTGGCACCGGAGCATAGCGTGAGGTGTAGTGTATGAAGTAAGCTGTCAAGGAAATCACTAAAACTGTGCAGTGTTTGGACTAAAGGCATAATCCTTTCCATTGATAAAGATATTGCCGAGTGTGCCTGGCTGGAATAAAACTGTGAAGGATTCGGCACAAATGCCCCCCCCCCCTTCTGGTTTCCCTTTAATTTGCAAATCTTGTAATCTAAGCCTAAAGCTGACTGCACCAAGGTTTAAACCAGTCGTGCTATTTCAGCCAACGGTTCAATGTGTTTTCCATTACTGTGTCAAGACGAAATCCACTTTCATGGTCGACAAAAGCTGTTATTTCAACATGATGACAAACATTTGAGGACTTTGGTTGATGAACCACTTTAAGATGAGCCAGTCATTAATAGATAGGGGGATTCTTATGGAAATTACATTTAAATCTAATCTGTTAATTTACCAAAAACCTTATTATATTCTTATTATTAAACTGGGCTCTTATTGCAGACTCGCTTCCAAAAACAAGAAGGCTGTTCTTTAAATACTGCCTCATAATGTACCAAAATTTGACTGGTATTTTGACTGAATAATAATTGCCAGGTGTTTATCGAGCACACTCAATACCTGAATCCAGGTATCAGTTAGCAAAGTGTTGTGATCAGGTTGTGGCTAGTCAAGCAATAAACTTATACTCCATTAATGCCGAATCTTTGCCAAAACTACAAACATAATATTCGATTTTTTTCATTTATAAACTGCACAATGTGTGTTTATTTGTGTTATCTTTGTCTAATTTTTAGATTCGTTTAGTGATCTGAAACATTTAAGTGTGACAGACGAAAGAGGGCAAACACTTTTTCACACCATCGGCAGAAAGGTGGATTTACTTATAAGTCACGGCTCTAACCGGACATTTCTACCTGCCGAATGCCACTTAGTTTAGTTTGGCTTCTTTAGTGACAGCAGCTCATAAGCTCACCTAGTTGGGTCTTGACAGACCTTTAAGACGGACCATCGGCAGAGTTGAGACCTTTGATGCTGCTCGTTATGAAGAGAAAATTACAGGTCTTCAAACATGCCCGAGATTTGTGCCTCATAACATCTAAATGTCACACAGAAGGAAGGCCAGTCATCGAGTCTCCCTCTGCATGCTAAAAAGGGGGAAATGTCATAAAGTGGACAATAACGGAACATTCCATTAGCGCATGCAGTTAACCTCGTGTTGTAGGGTTTAAACGCGTCTCCTCTAAAGTTTCACAAGCTAAACAAACTGGTGCATTTCAGAAGATGAGGTCACTAGAAGGAAATTACAAAGACGGGGTAATTACCAACTTGGAGACAAAAATGTTTTGTGGGATTACAAGTGTTTATGTCAAATACAAGTTCAACCTTAATTTGTAACAAAACAGAAAATATTCAGGCATCATGAACGTGCCGTGTCCTGGACTTTTTCGGTTCTCCTCTGTGAACCTTTGTAAATAATGTCTGAACAATTTCTAACAGGACGCCTCCAGTCCTAATCACATGTGAAAGCTCAAGAATAATTAAGACAAAGATAAAAGTACCTGATCCCAACCTGAAACGTCACCGCAGAAGGTATAAATTATTTTATTCTTTTTGATTATGTACTACATGGGTGTCGAACCGGATCCATAAAGGGCCGCTGTGGCTGCTGGTCTTTGTTACAGCCGACCCAGGAGGTCACATGATCAGTTGTTTAACTGAGACCAGCTAATTGAACTAGAGAAATCGGGTCTGTTCTGATCTGGTTGGAATCAAATCCAGCAGCCACACGACCCTTTGAGGACAAGTTCGAGACCCCACATGGATTAAGATTTTAATGGTATACACATTTATGTCAGAAATGGTTGTATGGGGGCAGGTACCACCCATGTATTTTTGTGTAGGATTTAGATTAGATTGTTTGATTATAGCTTAGGGAAGGTCTGTTTTATTAATTTATTTCCTTTCGTACGATCCAAATTCTCCCTCTTTAGGTTTGTGGATTGTAGTTTGTTGTACATCCGGCCTTATGTGAATAAACCTTTGCTCTGTGTTTTACAGTTTCTTCTATATTTAGTGTTTATGCTTTTGGGTTTCTCTTTGCTGTACCATTGGCATGTTTGGATGTCTAGCATAAAATAGAGACACACCAAACAAAAACTGATCAGTTCAAAAGTTTATATCATGGTCATGGACAATTTTGTTTCTCCTAAAATCTCACAGTCCAAAGACTTGCAGTAGAGTCAACTGACGATACTGAAATTGGTTTGTGTGTGTGCGTGTGTGTGTGTGTGTGTGTGCGCGCGCGTGTGTTTGTGCAATGCAACAAACTGTGCACGGGTTTGATTCCAGTGTAAGGAGCTTTCTGTGTGGAGTTTGTATGTTCTCCCTGGGTTTCCTAAATAGAATTAAATAGCAGTAAAAATAATTAAGAGTATAGTGCTCACTTTAATGCAAATCCCCATAGATACACAGTTTTACAATGTGAAACCTTCATGTTCATTTTATCCGGACAGCCTTAACTCCTACACGGGGTTGGAACACATCACTGTATTAACACACATATCCTGGCCAAGAACCCCGACCCCGCCGCCTGAATTTCAACATGCTTAAAGTCCTTGTTGCATATCTGTCAGGAACATATTTGTACTGGAAATGTTCCATTCTGATTCACATTTGGTATTTGGGGAGGCCATAAAAGCACAATGAACACAGTGTTTTGTTTGTGTTCATGAACACAATTGTTTTCATATTAAAGTGAAACTTTAGTCGTGTCTCAAACCACACACTTACGTAAGTGAACTGTAATTTAGTGAGTACTTATTTCCTACAACACTTTCATGGGAGAGTGTTGTCTCAAATGAAACACTACAACTCGCAAAAGTGACGCACTAAGATTTGATCGCGTTCTCTAGTGTGCCAAATTACCTGCCAAAATGTAATGCCTTTATTTACCTACTACTGTTCTACAACTGAATCATTTCCTTAATGCTACTTACATTTATACAAAGCTGTTGTCTCCGCTTTCTGATTTGGTATTGGACGCTATTAACTGGTCCAAAGTCCCTCCTGTTCCGTTACATAGTAGATACATAATTGAGTC
The DNA here is from genome assembly GCA_028565875.1 of Hoplisoma paleatum. Classification (NCBI taxonomy): domain Eukaryota; kingdom Metazoa; phylum Chordata; class Actinopteri; order Siluriformes; family Callichthyidae; genus Hoplisoma; species Hoplisoma paleatum. Next base: position 1,738,304 of record JAOTRQ010000032.1, read on the forward strand.
GGGTTTAGTGTGTAGTGTCAATCATTTCCCCAGGTATTTCTTGGCTGTTTGAAGTCCATCATTTTTCCAAGTGTGTGATTTGGGACACACTTTCACACTTTCATTTGGGAATGATTGGATGTAACACTTTCCCACAAAAGAGTCAGAGTTAGAAAGGTTTGAGATCCCTGAGCCAGTATTTCACATCCATTGTGTGTACCCATCCCAACATGCTTGTTGAACATGTGACCTGTGCCATGGTCACATGTCATTGTTTGTCAGTCACTCACCCAGAAGAACCGGTGCTCTTGCAAACACCGAGGAGAGGCCTCTTCTCAGCAAAGCTGTCAGTGTTGAGAGGACCTGCAGACAAAAAGACAGAGGAAGAGCATTAATCGAGACGCATATAAAGAAATACAAATCCTTTGTCATATTCGTGTCAGACTTGTGGACAGTCACACACAATATAAAAAGCAACTATTTCATCATCGTGTTGATTTCATGAACCTAAAAATAAATGAAATTTTCCACACACGCAAAAAAAATCTTTTCTTTTTCGTCGACCTATAGTTCCATCCAAACTGACCACAAAGTAATTCCAGAGCTTACAGTGACAAATACACGGACAGAAAGCAGAAAGGCCGTTTAATGTAATGTGTTAACAAAAACCCTTTTTCAACTGTCTCTCAAAAAAAGCCTTCAAAGCTCTCGGAGGGGATTTTTGTCCGACTGGTTTTAATTTTCGTGCTTGGAGAAATTACAGCATGGTAAAAGGCCGGTAGGCACATTTCAGGCAGAGCAAACATGTCGTTATGTTTACAAATCCCATATTTATCTCATTCTTCTGATTTGAAAGTGAGGGGTGAAACTTCCAATAATGTCAAGATTGGAGACGACGTGTGCTTTAGCAGGGCTGTAATTTCGTTAGCCGTGCCACGGTAATCATGAGCAGGAAGGCAGAGCCCCCCTGGCATAGCGTGTGAGTGCAAATGTGTGCTGCTCTCAGACCCCTAACACTTTATAGGGCCTCCTCTGTTTTTACTTCCCAGTCATCGAACATTGTCACTGCTCACGAGAGCTAATCGCGATGCAGAAATGATGGACTCCACAAGACAACAGCAAACAGCTGCATCTCGGCGTATAGCCCGAATGGGAGCAGAATGTTTACATAACATTTACATTACTGACATTTAGCAGACATCTTTATCCAAAGCCACCTACAACGAAAGCTTAATGTGTGGAGTGCAAATCCCGGTTCTGCCATGCAGCCATCGTTTGGCCCTTGAGCAAGGTCCCGGACCCTCTCGTCTCCATGGAGAGCGCAGAATGGCTGACCCTGTGCTCTGACCCAAGTTTAAAAAAAAAACAAGCTGTGGTGTGTAAAGGGACAAGCTTATTGTACAGTACATCTGTTAATGCACGTATAATAAATGCATTCTAGACGATGAATAAGCGTTAAAGGACTTGCTCAAGTGACCAACAGATCACGACGGCTAAGTGGCTAGCACAAAATCCACACATGGCACCATTTACAGCACTGTCCCATCGCAGCAACAAGGTCCTGGCAACTGAGGCGACACTACATTGCAACGAATGTAACCTAGAGTCTAAAACAGGGGTCACCAACCTTTATGAAACTGAGCTACTTTTGGGGTACCAAATAATGCGAAGGGCAACCAGTTTGATACCCACTTGTGAAATCACACATTTATAACCTTTAATTACATGTTACAATTAATAATTATATATTGTAACATCCGTGGGTCGCGCAGAAAGGATGAGACGAATGTAAACAAAAGTCCAGTTTTATTAACACCTTCGGAAAACTCGCGGTTACATTTCCGCCATCATTTTCCTCGTAGCATCGCCCGGAACATCGGAGCACGCGCGCATGCAAACACGCGTTGGTGACCCCTGGTCTAGAACAAGCAGTTAAAATCCTAGTAAACAAAGTCCCTTGATCGATGTAGGAGTACATCGCAGAGAAAGAGACATGATTGTTCACATCCCTGGGTGAAGGAGGCCCCGTGGTTGGCTTGGTGCCCCGGCACTGTTTGGGTCCAGTAATTCAGTGAAAGACCAGACCCATTCCAATCCTGATCGATTATAAAGCATGAGACGAAACTAATTATGAATATAAGAACAGGAATCCTTCATATTCAGATGAGAACTGTCCATGCCTAAAAGTTGAGATCCTGAAATAAACTCGGTTTATCAACATGGTGTCAAAGTAGCAAAAGGTACATTTTTGTCTCCGTTTGAGACGTTTGTCATCGTTGCATCATTTGTGTTTAAACAGCAGCCAGACAGCATTTGAATTATGGTTTGTTACTTTTGAGAAAGTCGAACTTCCTCCCTTATTCTGGGAATGACCTTGGCTTATTAAAATCGACACCTATTTTCAGGACTTTCCAAATCCGCCCACCCAGGCTCCCAGCTCAGACAAATCCTCTATTTAAAGCCCACTACAGTGCAACACTGTTTGCACCATACAGATTGCAATCAGTTTCCCCAGAAGAACAATTCATTTGATTTTGCTGAGAATTATTCTCCTCATGTGTTGCCTATCTACTGCTTCCTATTACTGTACAGCACTTTTATCCACGTCCAGCACATATTAAAAGCCCTTATTGTCTATTGTTGAGAGCTGCTAAAGAGCCGGAACCCAAATCCAGACCGAAATGTCAGACTAAAATGCCACTTAGTAGTAATAGCAACAAGGTATACAGATGGAAATGTGTTAAGTACTTTATTTAGCTTATTTGGCTATTTTGAAGCGATCTACGCAAGGCCGGCATGATGGCTCAGTGGTTAGCACCAAGTAGTCACCTCACAACAATAAATCCCAGGTTTGTTCTCTCCGCAGCGCCATGGGTTTACTCCAGGTGCTCCGGTTTCCTCCCACTTTCCAAAAACATGCAAGTAAGGCAAGTTATAGATACCAAATAACATGATGCTGAATGATGAATGTTACTTAATAAAGTGTAAATAAAGTGGTCAACATTCATAAAACCAGTTTGAAGAATGGATGGAAATACACGTTCCTGCTAAACTAGTGCATTGAACAAATTAACTATGACATTAAGTGCTTTCTGTTCATTTATTTCTGTATTAATTCATTTATTTTTGTTTGCAGCAGAGTTTAGTTCGTTGCCCAAAAGCATGAAGAGGCCCAATCGAGAGATGTGCTGAAAGAAAAAGCAAAGACTCAGAACCCTACAGCTTTTCATTCAAAGTGCTGGTAAAACTAGCCAGCAGCTGACAGTGGGCCAACTTAGACTTTAAAGAGCTGATTTTAATATTAGCAGGAGAAAGCAGCAGGATTCTGGCAAGCTTGTTGCTGTTAAACTGGAAAGTGTCTTTAATTTCTACACAGTTAAAATAAAAAGTCGGAAGGAAGAAGCTAATAATGCACTGTTCATTCAAAATTTTCAGTAAATCAGACCCACATGTAGACAACAATGTTAGATTAGGTCAAATATATATCTGCATCATGGGCAGGTACGTAACAATTGTGCAACAATCGATATGGTATATGAATTGTTGATTAAGATGACTCAATATTCAATTTAAACAGTAGAGGACGCTGGTACTATATGGCACAAACACGGATCTAGTGTTTTGGTATAGTCCGCAAGATGCAGATAATTATGTTAATAGTTGCTATAGGTTATAGGTACACCGAATACCATTGTTAAATGTACATGGCATCGTTTCTATCAGCCTGATCCATCCATTATGTTAGGGTCATGTGAGGCCTAAACCAAGGACCTCCGGATCGCTATTCCAGTGCCTCAACCATTAGGTTACAGTGTGTTCTCAGTGGTCCGTATCTGAGCATGGGTCTTGGTATCAGACTTGTTTCAGTGCGTTATTGATGGCACATTGATTGAGCTAGCTACACCCAAGTAAATCTCTTTTTAAAAGAGGGTGAGAAGAAAGTAATCGAGTACTTACTGATGAGAGGTGCTGGGAGGATACGAGCAGTTCTGACAGGACCATGCCTTACTGAAAACAACTCTTGGGCTTCTCCGATTAGCTGTGAGAAACGACACACATTTATGAAGCAAACTGAAATCAACCCAACCGATCTTCAGCAAAATAAGGTGGAACTTATGCCAAGTTAATGAGTTGGTGGTTCATCAGAAATGTCTGAGGAAAGGTTAAATTAATGCCAGGGCACTTTAAAGCAAAGTTAGGGAGTAATTTCCTTCATGGTGTACCGTACACCTGCTTTGTTTCCTTATAGATTCATTTCTAGTCACAATTTAATTATATAGTACTTTTTACAAAATACACAGTCGCAAAACTAGTTTACAGAACCAAAGCCTAACAAACTAAAACCCAGATGAAGAAACTGAGGGCGTCAGTGGCGAGGAACAATACCTTACAATTAGAGGAAGAAACACTGAGAAGAACCAGACTCATCCTCCTTGTGTGGCCTGGAGAATAATTGCACTGGCTTGGAATGATACAAATCATGCTAACTAAAATGCCATAAATAAATGTCAGTGCATTATTCTACACCATTGTTTTCTTTTACTGGTTCCTCCCATGTTTAGGAGTCACTATTAAATACAATAATGTTCGGCATAAAGGATTTGCACCATTTTTTTATCCTAGATGCCCTTCCTGACACAAGTCTCTCTATTTTTATCCAGACTTGAGACTACAGACTTTTATCCGGCGGCACCATCCGGAGCACAATGACAAAGGCTAGACTGTTCGGCCACGCTTGACCTGCCGAAAGCTTGCTAAGATTGGTACGCATCTGTGGTTAAAGGCCATACTTTTAATCCTGCATTACCAAATGATATAAAAGCCTTCACCAAAATAGTTCGATTTTAATTTCATGCTTAAAAAAAGACTGACAAACTGTGACTTTGGTTGATGCTTTCACATAGATGATAAGTAGATAAACTTCCTGATTTATCACAGGTATGGAACCATCGGTCATCTTGCAGTAAACTATTTATTTATTGAGCATTTATTGTCATGTTTAAAACTCTAAGTCAAATCCATGACAGGCAATGGTCATTCTTCACACAAGTTTTAACAGATACACAAGTCACATCAGACATAGTCATGGTCAATTTGGTCTCTTCAATTTGTCTTACCTGCATCGGACTGTAAGAAGAAACCGGATTACCCAGAGTAAACCCACACTGGGTGCAGCTAAATAAAATCTACAACAAATGTGCTATAAATGTACATCAGAGCTACCTGAAAGCTTGGCTGTGTGGTTAAACAACTTGCATTTGAAAATATGTGTGTGTGTTTGTGTGTGCACACACATTCATGTATGTTCATGAATGGAAAAAAAAAGATCTAAACACTGCTAACTAGACCTGTGTAGGTCCCGTTCTGCTCTTCTTCAGGTTTGTATATATTCTTGATGCACTATTGTTTTTTGAGCAGGCAATACACTCACAATCGCTGAGGTTTTCAGGACATGTACTGCCATTATTATAAATATTGGGCTTGATATTACTGATATGTTTTTGCTTATTGAATGTGCTTGTTTAGATAGCAGCACAAATTTGGATAAAATAAATCAGTGTGTGCCGTGTGTGCACGCGCGTTAAGCAGACAATCCCAAAGCGGATGATCTCCGTTTTACACAATTAGTAGCTTTTATATAAAGGTTTGTTCGAGAACTGCAAGCCTAGTAGGTTACCACGACATCCAGATCACGTCCGACAAGATAAAAAGAGCGCAACATGAACAATGTAACAGATTATCACAGATTAAGAACACAGACAAAATCCCCCATCAGCAAACAGGGCGGACAAATGATTTAGGAATTTAGCGGATTGCATGCTCTGTATTAATGCGAGTGTCGCTTTGTACAGGTCAGTCTCCTCGACCCAGTCTACGTTAGGTTTAACGACAGCGCTATGCAAAATGACGATGCTCTATACGTTCCCACTTCCGATCGAATGACCAAAGATTGATGGAATTCATAAATCAATCAGAAGAAAAAAACATCTGGAATTAATGGCAGATGAAGCATGTGACTGTAGACGATATGCATGAGACTAACTATATCAAATTGAGCAGACCTGCTAATAGCTGACAGGCCGGTGTTCTGGGCTGTTCGGGTCTATAACACACAAACCTGATTAAGAGAAAATAGCATTTTGAACATGATACAGTTGTAACCCAGACCATGTAAACAAAAAGTCGATAGATGTTTTGTGGAATACGATGTCATGCCCCGGCATCCCAAAATTATGTATGCATTAGTGAAGACTTCTTCCGATTAACAGACTTTGTTCTGTACATGAATGATAAAGAGCATCAGCTGAAGAACTGTCCACAGGTACTGGGATTTAGGTCTCAAGATTTGAATAAAAGTTTGTCTTTGCAGTTACAGTTTTTCTCCTAAACAACCTTCGAAGTCAAAAAGTTCAACATCTGTAAAGAGAAGGCATGATGCATTTAGGTAACTGGATACGACTAGATTGAGAAAATGGAAGCAAAAAGATATCCACGTCTCGACCTGCTGGATGGCAAACTACCCTTCAAAGTTTAAATCAGAGCAATTGTAACAACATTCTCTCATGTCATTCTACCAGACACCTCTTCATCCCAACACCCATTGAATGCACTCATTGTAATCTGCTCTTTATCTTCCACCAGCATGCAACACCTCTGTAGTCAAAGAGCTCTCCCTCTCTGAGGAGATATTAATGCACACACACTCAATCCAAGCACAAGCGCACACTACAGTGGATCTGCTAAGCCCATTTCATCTCCTCCAGTCAACGCCATTATGGAGGGTGTCGGCTTTGCAACTGTCAAAAACACTTCATGGTCACTCGGAGATCGAAACTGCTGTTTTCAGCACTTAGCCCAGCCCAATGAAAAACACAGTATTAAGATCTTTAAAAAACAGTAAAAGAATAGCAAAAAAATAACAGTTTTAATCCAGAGGGACAAACCAAATCAAATAAATAAAATTAATTACTAAAACCTAAACAGTCTGGAGTCTAACTGGCAACATGCTGGAAAGATCTTCACACACACGAACATTAAACCCGATCTGTGCAGTGAAAAGCACATTTTAAACACACTAGGGTGCAGCAATAAATACACATGCAGGCCGTGGTGGACAGCCCTAGTCACGGTCCCCAAGCCGCCCGGTGTTCGGTCCCTTGCCCAAGAGCACACCAGTCAAGATGTCTCTTTTTAATAATCTTAAAATATTTAAATAATCTATCCAAATATCGAATGCAAAAATACAATTACTTTTAAAATAAATTACGAAAACAAACTGTCAATTTATAATATATGATTTTGTTTCCAAAGCAACTGCATCATTAGTAGAGTGCATGGTTGCATCTTTAAACGGAAGCTTTTGTATATTTGATTTACTGTTTATCATCAGCAGATTTTTCTAAATCAGTGAGCGCAGAGCAGCAGCACACCGAGATGGAACCAACACTCCATAAAGACATTGTCAATCATGTTCTTATGTATGTATGCTCAACCTGTTAATGACATTGCTAGGTTGAAATAGAGGCCCGGATATCAATGTTCATGAGCTTTTATCAAGATAATAGTCAGACCAAATTATTAATCTGACATGTTATAAGTTATTCAGCTAAAACAAAACTGAAATTAGTAAGACCATCTTGTAACATTTGCACCCTTCAATCGTTCCAATAGAAGTTAACTGGTAAAAGAATCATCTTTAGGAGTGCCAGAATGTGGTAGTTCAGTCCACCTTAGAGGTTTTGTCTTTGCAGGCAGTGACATCTAGAGGTCATGAAAAGAATTACATATTTACAAACAGTCAAAAATATGAATTCGTTTCTGTACATTTAATTTGTACGCTTTCATCCAAAGCGACTAACAATTACAATGAAACACCCTCGCTACCATTCTCAAGGGTCCAACAATGGCAACCTGACAGTAGTGGGGCATGAACCGTCGACCCTCAGGTCTCATGCCTAGTACCTTAACCACTAACACATCACGGCCCCTGGACAAACATTAAGCAGAAATTCAAATCAGAAGCCTGCTGTCAATGACAAGATCATACAAAAACTACATGGAAGCCTCCTTCACTTCGGTTATAGAAGGTTTTTGATATAGCATCAAGCACTAGCATGTAGTGGTGGGTGACCAGGCCTTAAAATCATTTCACGGTAAAATAGGACACTGAAAAAAATGTGTTTAACGTAAAAAAGACCATTGCAAAGACCATTGTCGTTTCGAGTCAAGTCATTCTCGATTATATGTTGGTTTGTAAAAAACTATAACACATTTGATTCAACTTTACATATGTCCACTACTAATATAAGAATCGTGAAATTACTAGACTGTTAAAAGCACATAAAATCAGTTATCATAACATAAAAAAGAATAAAAGCATATAAAATCGTATTTAAGTATGTTCAGTAGTTCAGATATCTATCATAAGCTGTCATCAAGACATCATTTAGATTAGTTTATGCAAGGTATAAGTCTCTGAATAATCGTACATTACAGGAAATGAAAAAAACGAATAAATAAATAAAATTACAGAGTTTAGCCTGAAGACGAGTAAATCGGACACGTTGTTTTCTCACGATGTTGGGTGAAGTTTCCCAGTACTTGCACCCCCCGTCATTACATGCTTTTTTACAAACGCCAGTGTTTTGTTGTGCAGCTGATATTTTGTAACCAAACCACCTCCACACTACTGAACTTGCTTTTTTTTTTTGAAAAGAGCTGCTGCAGAGCTGCTTTCCGTCAATGTCCCCAAATGACTCACGTAATGGAACAAACACTTTGTCACATCCATACAAAAACTATTCAAAACATCATTAGCATCAAGATAAGGGATTTCTAAGTATATCGACATCATGAATCAAGAATTACAAAATATAACATTATGCATGACATCCATAACAGAATATATGAAACGTGTGTGATAAATTAAGCAAGTGGGAATGGTTCTAAAACAATAAAGTGAGACGAACTTACAGATATGCTCCAGATCTGCATCCCGTCCGAGTAGCCAATCATCAGACACAGAGGTGGGTCCACACCACTGCCGTGCATCTCCAGAAATTCAGGTGAGCGAGCCACATCTGTACATACGAACAAAAACAAATTGCTTTTCCAAAGTTTTGATCAAATAAACTATGATATATTTCATTCTTGTCTTTTTTATTGCAATGGGGAATACGATACGTCTAAATCTTCTCTATCATGGCGAACCCCAGTTACAGCACCAACACAGACAAAGCCTTCTCGTCCTCAACATGTTCCAAGACAACCATCTATCGGTCAATGATAACATTACAGAATAAGATCATCAGCGGTCCCAATAATTCAATTAGGCATAGTTGTTAGGGGTGCGCCCCTCCTATTTATCGAGGCTGAGAATCGCGCTACAATGTACTAGTTTGTGCTTCCAAGTGGCTAGTGAGGCAAAACAGGAAGCAGGAAAATCCTGCCGCTCCACCTTGGTGCAAACAATAAATGTAAGACTATACAAATAATCTGCATCTTTAGCTGATAGCAGTGTTATTATCTTATCTTGTAGTCTTTAATAACCACACTGATGCGATCAAACAACTTCAAGATTTGACAAAGTCCTTGTCCGTACAAGCTTGAGATTTAAATAAAATTGTGTATTCAGGGTGCACATAGGTGCGAAACAAAAGCTGACGAGAATAGAACCGAACAAGGGTCCAACTCGTCTCTGAAAGCCAAATATCAGAAAGCACGCACACAAGCAGCCACATTTAAGACGGTCGTGCTGGATGTGAGCGTTTTCCTTGTCTTGTTGATTTATTCAGGTACACTGGTGGACTAGAAGCTTGCGTGAAGACAAATGAGCCGTGTGCTTAACACGATCATGCTAATCAGGTCCTGGAAGCTACTGTATATACTGCTGAAATGAAACGAGACATTTTATAAACACAGTTCTGTTACAGGGCTGCTGTCGAGTTTCACCAATGCTGGCATACAGTGTGAATGTCAGCAAGAAAACACGGCGCCGTCACTCATTTTTATAGGAAAAGAAATGAACCATCAAAAAGCTTCCAGCGTGCTTAATGTCGAATAATCATGCCAAGCCAAAACATTGTACTAATATATCAGCGCCTGAGGAGAATTTGTACAGCTATGACTAAAGATTTCTAACAGGGAATTAAAATACTACAACAAATACAATGCATATACCATATGCTAAACTATAAATACGGTGTCTTCTAAAACCCAACACATTTGTTCAGGAAAGTGGTCAGTTACAAAAAACTAGTGAGCTAGCTTGTTCTTACTACCTATAAAAGCAGTGACGTAAAGACATTAATTAAACACACTACTTTAACAGAAATTATATTGGGTTTTGCTTAGCAAGCAAACACATTTAGCATCATGCAAATTAAGCTAATACAACAGCACTATGAAGAGCACAAATTAGAAAAATAAATACTTAAAAACTTGTATTAACATTTGCATTGCCCTGCATTATCCACAGCATTTTTTTTAATTAATGTGGCACCAAATGCTAACTCAACCATTACTCATGAAGCATCCAACACTCCCCACACACAAAGGGTGGGGCGGGGGAGGGGATCTGGGTCTCAATAATATTGGGTCTCAATCACAAATGATGTGTTGTATTTACATTACGGCAAAACATGAATGTAGTCATAAACATTGACCATGTAGTGAGCATTCTATTAATATAACTTACCATTAATATCTGCCTTTTCAAACCGAACCCAGATGATCTTCTCCTTTTCATCTGTTGGAGGAGTCCCAGTGTATGCCTTTTAAAAACATCGACAAGCAGGGGAGAGTTTAGCAACCTAAATATTTCAAATCATTTAACATGTACAATAATGTAACCACAAGCTGACCGGACATAAATTTGGAGTGAGTGTTGTAATATAAACATCTCTACAATAACCACGGAGGCAGTAGTGATGGACAAAGGCCCGATCCAGCCCTAGCCATGGCTATGGCACCTGAAGAGCAGTTGTGACCAGTCGACTCATAAAATCAAACCAGCAACCATCCGATCACAAAGCCAGTTCTATGGCTGCCTCAAGTAGACAAGTGTCAGCGTCATTAAACCAGCGGTATGGCTTTATAAAAAGTATCTCTAGTGACTAATCTGATGTGCGGTTCAAATGAAAACTTAAGTCCAATAGCACACCAAAATTTCTGATGGTCTGAGATGGATGTGTCATAAAACTGAAGCAAGAAGGAATTTAAATTCGGCTTTTAGAGCCAAATAAAAGTCTTTCGATCTCAGGGCAACTGGCAGAATTTAACTGAAGGCAATTTTCCACGAATCGGTCCCCCACGTCTTGAGGCCAGTACTGATGAGAGATCAGTGCTGATGTAAATGTGAATGTCATCTGTGTAACAGTGAAAGTTTAACACCGAGCCCGGAGGAACACCATCATGAACATGAGCTGTAAATGATGTGTTGAACAGTTGAAACTAATTGGCGTCCATTTGTTAAGTATGACTGTGTCTTAACTCACTAACCTGAGGAACAACATCTTGCAAAAAGGTCACAACACTTTCCATGTAGGACTGCTCACTGGAAAACAGTAAAACAACAGTTAGGTAACATTACAAAACCCCATACAGATTAACTACCATAATTTATATTCTGATAATACTACTGAAGGACATGATAGCTTAATGGTTAAGGTAATGATCAGGGAGTCGCTGGTCAAAGCTCACTGTTGGGTATCTGAGCAAGGTCCTTAATCCCAGACTGCTCAAAATTATAATTGTAAGTCACTTTGTCATAAGTCATAAAGGTGTTTGCTGAATTCTTTAATGTAAATATATAAATCAGATACAGATTTATTTGTCACTAACATGGTCATACACATTACAACCGGCTGCTTTTAGAACTGCTCAGCCACAACATAAAGAAAAAGTGGTACAACATTAAATTAAAATAGTGATTTAAGAATTTAAGAAATGTAAGTACAAAAAAATTATGAAGCTAAAATTACAACGTTGATCAAAAGAATATAAGAAAAATGTATAAACATTGTAAATTGTATAAAGAATAAAGTGATCAACTGTCCAAAACATGTCTAAGTGGTGATAAAGTGTCCAGGTAGTGATGATTAAATGTCCGACATACATGATATGAATGTACAATACAGCAAGATTCTATACTCGGGTCACTCACAATATTTTGAATTTACAATGAATGTATTTCCAAACAACATTTAGACTCTCTAGGGGACGGCCCTAGAGACATAAAAAACATGACAGGAAAATGTTCAATAAATCAATAAGAGTCAGTCTGGCTTGTGCATGATCATATTTTTATCAGTAGTGATAAAAGTAAATCTGAATGTAAGATGTTAACATTGTCTCAATGGACTTTCAACTCAAACTAATAATTGTAGAAGCTACTCGTGTTTAGATATAATTTATTGATTTACAAGATTGGTTCCTAATAGGACCACACAACATAAACACAATATTAGTACAGCACCCTCTAAATCCTTTCAGATCTGCACAATCAATTCGGCTATTTTTTGGTAACTGCAAACGCCCAGCCTGAAGTAACCCTCCTGTTTATCCAGACTTTGGACCATGGATGCTGTTTAATGGTTAAAAAAAACAACCATTAACAGTTATTTTGCAACTTTTCAATTGGGCATTTCCTGATGCAAGACTCGACAGGATATTCCACGTCCGATTTATTTCATACTGGTCAGTATTAATTTCAAACTATATGTCAATGTCGAGTCACATAATTATGACCACATCAGATTTTTAACAGCTAGGACAGCGTTATGGTCTGGGGTACGATTTGGTGGCCATGTTTAAGACACCCCCTAGAAATGTGGGTATGATTCAAACCATACAGATCATACCCATACATACTGATCGTCTTCCTGAGATGAATGAGAGCTGCCTACCAAGAACTTTGAGTCACTCTCAGCCAATCTCTGGATATTATTCTAGCGGTTATAATTATGTGACTCAAGATTTCTTACAAAGAGCTCGGGTAGTGTTTTAGCTTTGTTCTTACGTAGCAGCCTGTGCCCGAACCACAACTCCTCCAGCACAGCGACTTGGTCTGCGTGGAGAGTCTGACGCCATCTTCAACCAATACAAATCCTAAAAACAAAAACTGTTAAATAAAATGAGCAAGACAGAATAGCAGCACTGAATGTAAATAAGAATATAAATGTGAGCTATAGTAAAATTACACAAAATAATATACTTTCAATTGGTCATTCATACACCAATTATTACACCTGATTATTTCATTAATCCACTACGCACTTGCCTATTTACTTATTCACAAAATGAGATTGCAGTAACAAAACCAAGAAGTAATATTTCAAGCCTGACTTTTAGGATGGCAAAACTAATCACTTTTTCAACCTCAAAATATTCTGAGTAGTATTTTACTGCTTATTGTTAGAATAAGATCATTTATCACCACTAGCTTTTTATACACGTAGGAATTATTCCTCCAACTTCCAACTGACCCTAACTTCAGCATGGGAAATGCAAAGAGAAAAACTATTTCATTGTACGGTACATCTGCATAAGAATAATGACAAATAAAGACTAGATATCCATCCATCCATCATATGGCCTTATTTGGTAGTTAGCAAAAACCTTATGACCACAATCATTACCATCTTGGTACATTCCTATATGTTCAAGTGGGAATAAATTACTTAATTTCCTTTAAGATTCCTTTAACAGACACTGTGACATTTTTTTCAAAGTCCAGTTATGAATCTTGTGTATTAATTAAGGATGTTATGATATCTACTTATAAAAAAATGTAACTAAAGTAGGCAGAGGTGCTGACCTGTGACGTCCGTTCCACTTTCCAACTAGTGTTTTTAATATGTTCAATTTTTACAATTTTCTTCCATCCTCCATACAAACATATTTTACAATTATTTGTCATTACACATATACAGATGTACAGTACAATGAAATGTTTCTCTTCGCATATCCCTTGCCAACTTGGCATATTAACTTGCCAAGGTACGGCGCCCCTGAAGCAGACAGGGTTAAGGGTCTTACTTAAGGACCCAGCAGTGGCCGTGTAGCAGAGCCTTTAGGTTCATATCCCAAAGTTCTACCCACTAGGCCACACTGTCCTGTTAAAAGTGGGAATCAAACCCAGGTCAACTGTTTGGAAGGCAGCTATGCTCAACACTACACCAACCCAGATCTTCCATTGCAAGATCTATTTGTTGTACTGTATTTTAATCAATCTTTCCACTCCACTCCTGAACAATGGTACTTACCAAGTATATATGTGAGCAACTAAATACCTGGACTTGTCTCTTTATATTTAGTAAGTATTTAAAGTTGCAAAGTAAGCATCTCTTATAGAAAGTTGTGAGTGGTCATTATGTTGATCACTGCAAATAAATATAAACAAGAAGCTTCTGTGCTAAATGTCTAACATGTTAGAAGTTCTTCATAGAAAAATAAGCTACTTTCTTAGTTTAGCTTTTAAACACAATAGCCACATTTCCACCACCAATTAAACTGCTGGAATATTCCAGTTGACTGGTTGTCCGTTATTAGTGACCGTTGTCCAGACAGTAAAACTTCCAGTTTAATACTTGCTTTAATAACAAATGGTTTGTATACTAGTTTTAGATACTGTTTGTTTACATTAAGCAATTATATACACGTATTAAAAAGAAAATGGCACGAAACACTGTCTAATGCTTGTTGTCCTAAGCAATGTTAACAAGAAAACCCTAGACTAGGTCCTACAGTACCTTCCTCTTGGCATGTTGCACCAGCCTGTGGTTACTCTGACAAAACCATTCAAATACACGAGTAATGTGACGTCATAATATTCCCAGTGAAATATTTCCCCCCCTAAAGCGAGACGTCAGAGAGCTGAAGTGATTCTAAACCAGCTGGCAGCACGCGCACATTTCCACAATGTTTACATAGCAGCTAGGCTAAGTTAGCAAGCTAACTCTCTCTGCTAACCATTTCTGACTGCTAACACAGACGCGTATTACACACTTTTAATAACGAACCTGTATTACCGACTCCGTTCCACAAAACAACCCGTACCGAGGTGTAGCGACTTTAATACAAACCAAGTCCGCTTATCTGAACTCCGCTAACCGCTTCTACAGACGCCGCTGAAAACACTGCAGCTGCGAAAACAACAAACACGACCACCAATCACATCGTCATATTACCGAGCATCAACCAATCACGTTAGAGAAAAGAAGCGACGCGAACATGTTAGAGCCAATCAGCGAGAGCGAATCTGTTAGCCACGCTAACACAATCTCAGATATTAAACATACAGCTTTCTAGAGATAAAAAAATAACACTTTATATTAAAACAAACAAATGTCTTTTAATTGTCTATAGTTATATACTTAATTCACAACTGATTTTTCTGAAATTCTTTTTTAAATGTTTTAACCCCTCATTCCTCCCTGTTTTACTGATTTTTAATCAGTTTAAGTTCCAGAGAACAACCTGAAACGTGGTGTTGAAAATAATTATAATAAATAAAAACAAACAATAATAATAATAACTAAAATGTGTTTTAGAAAAACAACTGAAAGTTGTTTTTTTCTGCTGAATAAATTACAAACTTTGAAAGTTGATGCAAACACAGTGCACTTAATTGTTTATTTCTTCAATTTTTAATTTTTAGTTTCTTTGTCAATTCTTTAAACAAGTTTAAAAGCAGTGTTTGAGTGATTTGTATTATTACACCGTTTAGGTAACTTCAACATCACAAGTGTATACTGTATTAGTAAATTGCTGTTGTGATGCCCAAAAAGCTAAAGACACCTGACAGGCAGTATTTAAGGTTTTTGATTCTTGTTGTCAGTTCCAAAGTAAATTTAATAACATGCATGACTTGTCTGCTTTTAATTTGTAAGCAGGCTTCTAACTTTAGACAGTGGAAACCCACATTAATTCTGCATGTGGCAAACATTTGGATCTTTATGGGCTCAATGCTTGAGATGGGTAATCCATGGGTAACCCCCCAGTTGCACCCTGTAGCAAAAAGACCTAGGTTTGATTCTCAAGTGGGAGGAATCTTAAGGTAAGGCCCTAGGTGGATCCAAGGACATGCCACCATATTGATTGGATATTATGCATTGTCTTGTTGATACATATTCACTACATTGTAGGGCCGCTTCCAAACTCCAGATGGTAGATATATCATAGATATTCATCCATCTAGATAATAGGTAAATTATAATAATAATCATAATTATTGTTTTTTTATTTATTTTTATAATGATTATTTTATTTTTTAATAATAATATTCATAATGATGATGATGGTTACTTGTCTTTATTATATAGGTGCATTTCCATTACATTTTCATGTAGTTCTATTATGTTACTTATTTAAACTGCATCTGTAACTTTATTCATTTCAAGTAGAATTGAAATTACTGCCAGATTATCATCAACATTTACATTCTGATCCGGATTGTGGTGAATTCAACAGTATTAGAGCATCACTAAGACACTCATTATTCAAATAGACAGTTAAAATTAATTAACATTTAAATGTTTAGAAAACTAAAGACTAAAAGCAACGACACTGAAAAAATTGTCAGACATTTTGCAGAGCTTAACTTTGACATGGAATTTAACCCATGTCCTCAGTATTCTGAAACCTCGGAACCACGGAAATTGCTGTTATTATTGAATAATAGTTGTGTTAATGATAGTTCACAGCTAAATGTTCTAATCTAAACTAAAACAATATTGATATATAGACATTTACATTATTCTCAAGTAATACATTTAAAGAAATACTTTTAAATTCACTTTCTCTTTATTTAATAATTTAATTATCTTGAGAGGTGCAGTGATTTCAGCAGTTGTCACTCTTGCTCACACAAACTATAATCACAGCCAAGTACAAAACACAGACACTGAACCAACACTAACCCCTAACCCTAACCCAAACAATACTTGCTTAATAATTGAGCAGCAATATTTCAGTACAAGTACTTAGTACAAGTACTTAAAAGAAACCTGGACCTTTAACTGTATATAATGCCCCACTGTGAGTGCACTATACTACATGTCTACACTAGATCTATAACTGTTAATGTTGCTATCCATGGTGCTGTTCTACTAAACATGTCATTTTCATCTCCTGACATTTTCTTTTTAGTTTTTCATAACCGTTCCTCTTTTGTCTGTGCATGTTTGGATTTAAAAAGTGTTTTATAGTCTTAATTTCATTAACAGTGATTCCAATTACTTTTAACAGATGTTGTCAACTGGATTCGTTTCATTCATACGCCACCAGAGGGCACTGCTTGATAACTCACCAGACATGATTTCTCACCAGACTTATATTATAAAATTATAAATTATATTAATTTTACTTGGGCGAAATATGATTGATACGCGAGATATGCAAGTGCACATTTAACCCTCAAAGTTGGTGTGAGAATTTAATTCGTTTCCGAAGTTGCAGATCTTGTGGGGTGTTCTGAGTTTGCAGTGGTCAGTATCTGTAAAAAGTGGTCCTACTGAAAAAACAGTCGAAAGCCATCAATAGAGTAATGGGCAGCCGAGGCTCATAGATACATATTGAAAGCAAAAAGTCGTATGCCTGATCGGTACAGTATTTATATATCTATTTTCTAATCGTCTTGTAATACAAATTTGTATGCAAATGTATTTATAATACAAATAAACATTGCAATGTTTACAATTTTCTGTGGTCTTTTTTATAACATATAAACCAATTCCAGTTTGACAACAACATCTGTTAAAAAGTGATTGGAATCACTGTTAATGAAATTAAGAATATATAACGCTTAATTTGTTAAATCCAAACATTTCATTGTACAGTACATCTTTATATGTGTAATGACAAATAACTTTTTTTCAGCAATTTTTTTTCAGGAAAGAAGTACTGACTTTATCTAATGTTAAATATATTATACATACAGAAACAGAAATGAGTTCTAACTGTGTTCAATACAGCCTTGTACACTGATAAAACATGTGTAATGAGTAACAAACATGTCTGTCATGAATATAACCAAAGCATAAAAACATTTAAAAAGTATACACAATTATATGTTTCTTCTATATTATTTTCCAGTTGTAATAAATTGAACAACCGCTGAATATTTCATGGACAGATGTTATAATTTTGTGTTGTGTGTAGCAGAGGGACCGGCTATGTCTCTGTAATGGGTTTATTTGTGCACACTTGTGAGAATTGAATGTCCTTACACCTCTTGCGGTGCCAGGATACGTGAGTGTGTTGGTGGATGTGTGGCTTCACGTGTGTTTCTGCAGAAGAGGCCCAGGTGCAGCTGGAATTAGAGAATAAGAGGCGTGAAAGTAGTAAAGTCAGGGGAGCATGACGGTCGCGCCGAGGGTAAAAACGAGATGAACGTGTTTGACGGCCTGTATCCCCACCGTCCCTCTCCTTCTGGGTCCTCAATGCTGGATGAAACATTTTCATTTTAGACATCATGACATGTGTTATATCTTTATCTTTCATCTTCTATAGATCAATGTATACCATTAATTCACTTCTACATTATTCAAAGCAGTCTGTTTTCTTTATGTTCCATAATTGACAAGCCTTACTGCTTGCTAAGCCATAAGCTAAGTTGTGGGCCACACAGAACAAAAATATTTTAATTATTTAAATGTAAATAATGTTTTTCCCCAACTTTTTGAATTTTTGATTATACAAGAACCTTGTGCTTCCTCTCTGCATAAGTTTTTAAGTTCATATGTGGATCAACGTTGTGTACAGGTAGACACAACCTGATCCTTATTATTCCTCAACCCATCAATCAGCCAGCAGAGGTCACCACAAAGCCAATTCTCGACAAATCCGTGATCAGGTGCCTAATCCTTATATAAAGCTATTATTGGTCAAATGCAAGTTTGCAATGTCTGCTCTGGTGTGCGAATGAGGTTATTTTCTGTTTCATTGACAATTACACTGTTTTATATATTTGATTTTGAATATATACAATTTCTTTGAATAGTGTTGTGTTCCTCTTGACGCTAGCAACATCAACATATTTAAATCAGTCTGATAGCTAATGTAAAACCCATATTGTCTTGTATTGTATTGTATTGTATTGAGTAGTATTCTTATGCACTTTGTATATTTTATTTTTTTTGTTGTATAATTTTACCCATTTCTGAAAGACCATGAAATGATATCATATAAGAAACCAGTTCATGGTGCAACAAAGGTTAGGGACCATTAGACTGTAGAACAGTTTGAAAGCTCAAAAATGAACCTAACATTTTTATTCCAATTTAGTTTAGACCGGGGTTGCAGCCTCGGCTGTAATGTTCAGTCCCTTGATGTTGATATAAGAAATGCTCCATCTGAGATGATGTGGCATCTGTGTCTCAAACTACCCAGATATTGTGGATGAAACGGACTGTACAGTGTCTGTAGAAATGGATGGATTGAGTGGTTAAGAGGAGCTGTGCACCCACTGGAACAGGCCAGTAGATTAGGGTGGATGCTTCCAGGGCTATGATGAAGAATGCTCTTAATCTACCCTGCTATGGCTTTTCCAACCTCTTACATTTCCTAAGAACATTTGAAATAAACACTACACCAGAGAGCAGACAAAACATGAAATATCACAAGTTCAGACTGTGTGCAATCAGATGAGAGTTAAAGTACATATAGTATAAGTACATAACTGCACATTTATTTTATTAGCATTTCCAGTGTTGCTGGAACTCTTTTTTATTTGTGTTCGTTGCAGATCTGTATGCAGCAAAATGTGTGATGCCAAGGTTATGAATTTATAAGATACTATATTTAATGTTTGCTGTTGCAGACAGATTCCCTCGCTCTCTGTTCTGATGTTCAGACATGATCGGTACACATTAGAGGTTTGTTTTTGCTGTCAGATTAGTGAACAACACTTTAAGCAGCATCACCATAATCAATGGCAGGTTGGGCCCATCAGGACTGTGAGACCTTTACACAAACAATGTTTGTTTTACTCTTCCATAGCCATGGATCTCAGAAGAAAGAGTGCTTTTCAAATGCCCTGG
This sequence comes from Hoplisoma paleatum, assembly GCA_028565875.1. Lineage (NCBI taxonomy): Eukaryota > Metazoa > Chordata > Actinopteri > Siluriformes > Callichthyidae > Hoplisoma > Hoplisoma paleatum. The sequence goes on from JAOTRQ010000032.1 coordinate 1,758,322, forward strand.
TCATACTATTGATTAGAGCTTGTCTGTTTATTGTTCTACTTATTTGTTTATTCATTCACTAGATCTTTGCGGTTAGGGATGAGATACTATCAGCTAAAGTCAATGACTTTTAACTTGTTTTGCTGAGCTGTTTTTTTGTCTCAATCTGGCTGCCTAATGATTAATGCTATTGAGTTTTAAATATGTGACACTGTTGGATCTTTTAGATCAATGACATTGAAGTTGGACTCGGCCCAACTTGGGCTCAATGGCTTTGCTTGACTTACAACTCTTGCAGACAATTCTACTTACATGGCCAGACAGACGCATCATCAAAGAAAAAAATGTTATGTCTCCACCAAAAGTAAAATAAAATATCAATAATAGATTAAATATGTATATTATGAGTGCTAAATGGTGCAGCAAGATATTCCTCTAGCATTGTAAAAATCTTGTATAAAGTATCTAGTGACCTGCCAATTGTCTACATTCCACAAAGAAAGACTAGATAATAGTTTCCACATGGGGTTGTAACGTCAGCAGTTTGACAAGTATAGCTGAGAAATATCTACAATTTGTTAGGAATCACAAAGAGAACCATTATGTAAAAGGCAGTTTATGTAATTTGCTTAATAAAGGACGCAAAGGTCAACCAAAGGGGTCCTGGACTATGAGGACGAGTTTCGATCCTGGACCTGCCACACCACGAACAAAGATTCAATGGTGACCGATCTATAACAGTTGCGTCCATACAAGATGACGTAGCTCCAAGTACCTCCAGGGGGCAACAATGGCTGCTTAATTGATTAAAGTCGAGGAGCCCGGAAAAAAGTAAACATAAAGAATAAACAACTTAAGCGCTGTAAATAAAATTAACATGTGCACATAACCTTATCAAAAGCAGCAAATACCTATCGACCTTTCAATCAAGTCATCCTTTGACACCATAAGTCCAAGGATGATACATTTTTCCCTAAAGAAAGATAAAGCAGAGTTAGTACATATCAAAAGGCAATTTTGGACATGTCTTTAGATCACTAAAAAATGTGACCTACTCACTTAAAAGAACTAGTATAACAAATGAGCGCTCTCAGCTGGGTAAAGAAACTTTAAATAAGCCAGCGCCAGTTCTGGGCTGTTGGTTCAGTTGTGCTTACTAGCATCGTAATGTAAGTAACCCCAAAATGTCACAGAACATAAAACTGATACAGGTAAAAAGCAATTTAATTACATGTTAAACGGAAAGCAAATGCATGTTTATGCTTTATAGAGGACACTTTATGACTCTACAAGGGTAAAAACAAAAAGGTCTATGGACTTGAAAAACATGAAAACATGGTCATGGTCAGTTATTTGCACAAAATCACTATAACAAATTAACATTACTGTTTTTATGTCTCCAGATTTACCAGATTGTAAACATTCTGTTCTGAACTACGTTACTTACGCTAACAAGCTGTTGCCAGAAACACTCCACCTTGTCCATGTTTATGCTTTATGCTAATAAACAAGAAAATGCTTAAAAACAAGCTATAAAACGACTCAATCGATGGATTTTGGAAGGCATAAAAACAATACTTACAGACCATCTGTTGACTTGCTATGAACAGTAGGCACAGATCACATAAAGCGTGAATAATCCTGTTGTATAAATCCAAAGTTGCTGCTTCATATCAAAACTGCTACACACTAGAAAACTTACACAATTCTAAACTCTATTTCTGGTCTTGTTTTATGTAGCCAACAACACAACTTTTCACTGGACTTTCATGTCTGTAGATATTATCAACGTGAATTAATTCACATTGTACATGTGCAAATCCACTAGTACTCAAGTGGGTGGAGCTCTAATGGAGTTTGTCAGGTGATATGTGGTGGGGGGGTGGGGCTTAGGAAGTTATTACGTCACAATACCATGGAAATCAAATGACTCTATTTTCCTGACACTAAACTACGTATTTATAATAGTTGATAGAAAATGACTGGAAGACTTTGTTTAAACTTGGAGTATTTATAGGAGCAGTAGAGACTTAGACGAGAATTAAATTTTTACTCGCAGTTATTTGACATCATAATGCTGATGTGGCTCTCAGTGAAAACAAGTTTGATGCCTTTGCTTGAGCAGATCAGGGCTGAACATCCCGGTTTGAATCTCAGCTCTGCTACAAGTCCTATGAGAACAATCCTGCGGACACAACTGTCTGTACCTGCAGCAAAAAGAAATACTACATTTTGGTAGAACAGCCAGAAGAAAGGGGGGGGGGTTAAAATCAGTACATTTCATAGAAAGTCATTCCTCAAAAACATACACAGTCTAGTAAAATAACTTTATTTAAAACTCGTCCTGCAGATCTGTTTCCCAGGTGGAGAGTTAAGAGCTATCCTTTGGATTTGCCTTTCCACCATCAACACATGAGACCCAGGTCAATTCAATTTGCTCTGCAGGCAAGTTCATTTTCACAGGGCATTAAAATGCACAGCAGTGTTCTCCGTGTTGCATCGTCCAGACTCTGTTTCCTCTCTCTCGTCACCTACAGCTAACCTTTCATATGATACAATCCCAAATTATTGACCCTGATAATTAATCCATGTGAAATGGCTTCTTAATAAGCAGAAAGGCTTTTACTTAAGCTCCACTTTGAAAAAAATCTATTTAAGAGCTCACAATTAAAGGCTTGAGGAGGATAAAGTGGACCCCCGAGTGCGACTGGTGTTTCGGCAGTCTATTAATCCTGTAATTTAACCCATTCTTGCAATTAGCATTTTGTTTAAGTGTTTATAGAATATATTGATGTACATGGATGGTGGACATGGGTGGTGGACAGCTTTAATAGTAGCTTTTGGGGTTTTTTATTCTCGCCTTTAATACACAGCATGTTAGGCTTGCTGGGCTGTACCCAGACTGCGGGGGGTAATGGGAGATTAAAGGGGTTGCCACAGGCGACTCTTACTCTGAATCATATCCTTAGGCTATAAGAGCTGAACAGAGCTTTAGGAAGGAAATAGAGCATTTCACAAGCAGGAGTCGAAAAAAGGTGAAAGGCATATTGAGAAAAGAATGTCAGGACACCTTGACAAAGTATTTTTATATTTAAATGCAGTTACAATCAGGGATACTTGAACAGTTTGAGGATTTTTCCATTAAAGTTAGTTCAAAGAGAAAGATGACTCCTGTATTTGTTAAACTCTACATAGAATCAACACAGATGACCTTAAGTAGAGCTGAAAGATAATTAACTATTAACTATTTAACAATCTGTCATTTGCTTCATCTGTAATGATGATATAACCCATCCACCCCATACATAAAGGTATTCGAGGGAGATTTACGAAAGCTGAGAAAGAAGATTATTTCATCCTGTTTTAAAGGCCTTGAGTATAAGAAGATTTCCAAAACATTTAACGCTGCGTTGGAGCACCATAAAGAAATTTAAAACTTATGGAACAGCTGTTAACCTGCCAGTCTGTGTAAAGCCCAAAAGAAAAGAAAGTCCCCTTCTCACTCACCAGATTTAAATCCAATTGAAAATCTTTGGTGGGATTTAAAGAAAGCATTTGCAGAACACAGACGCCATCAAACATCACTGATCTCAAAGCTTTTGCACATGAAGAATGGGCAAAGAATCCAATTGAGAGTGTAAGAAGCTTGTCAGCGCTTACCGAAATGTTTCTAAGAAGTTGTAAAAGCTTAAGTAATCCACATGTTACAAAAGTAACATTTTCTTATTTGTTAAGTTGTTTCAATGTCTGTCAAAATTATTATAGAATAAAATACTAACAATATTTATCTTGATACTTTTTATTTTGGCATTTACAGTCACTTTCCTTCATCCACATCACTAACACACCATATGCAGGTTAGGTTAGTATTTTATCTTATTGAGCACAATTTCTAGCAGTGAATAAAGCAATTTTAATGAAATTGTGTGTGATTATAACGTATAAGTATTTAATTTATATTCCACTTAATTGTTTTCTATCTGCATGTGTTTTGTATATAATTGTTTTTATAAAGTGTTCTTACGTATATGTCCTTATTCGTCACGACCCTGCTGAAAGTTTTGCTCAAGACCAGCTGGTATGCTATAACCAACCAGCACAGTCTTTTGACCAGCTGTTTTTAGCTGGATTATTTTAACAAAGTAAATTAATTTTTAAAAGGTGAATGAAGGTTCTCCCAGCTCCTCTTGTGGCCAGTAGAGTAAAAACCACATTTGCAAGTTCATGACTAGAGCAACCAAAAGCATTGCTGACTACACTTGCTTAAGGGCAAATATTAGGGACACTTTCTAGGGACACTCCCCCAGTAGAGATCTAAAGTTGCACTTCCTTTCAGAAAGAAAACACACAAGGAAACACATGGATTACTGCTATAAAGATGGTCCGCTTCACAGATTATACATCAGAAACATTACAATTGACTTTATTTCTACACATTTGACCAAGTTTAAATAGTTATGGACGAGCAAATACAAGATGAAGTGAAGTAGTTATACATGCAAGCGTAAACAATATTTTACACCATAAAGTAAAGTAACTTTTCTAATCTTTAGAAAATGATTACATTCCTATACAGAATAATTATAATCATCAGTGTGTCTTTGTAGGTTGTGTTGGTTGTGCTTTTAGTTATGTAAGTTATACCTACCATTTCTACTTTGTATGTAGTAATACAACTACTCCCTAGGCGTTGTTATTAGCAACAATGTCTCCAGTAGCTCAGGGTATTTTTTGTCGTGAAGACTCTTTGTTTAAATTTTCTTTTCTGTCTATTCATCCATCCATCTACTTGCTTGTCTGTCTGACATGATCAGACATCACTTCACTGCAAACAGAACATAATTATATCAAATATCATTTACATGCATACTGGCCCCTTTTTAAACATGTAACAAAGCCCAAAAATCAGAACACTTGATCCTCCTACATTTACAATATATTCATGTTCTTTTTTTTGCTTGAATAACGTAATAACACTATCAGACTAGGATTAAGTTTGGTCTCTATTTTGGAGAATCAGATTTGTGGCATAAAATGACTCTTGTTTTCAACCAGAGTGTTAATTATGATGGGTTTGCGATTGCTCACCAGAGCATAATAAATTGCTATTATGTTGTTTTGTGGAGTCTAATTTAATTGGCACGTTGTCACAAAAGTAATTATCTCTCATTTATATTGATGCCATAAGCTTAAGCAAGAGCGCACCTGCTGCCACCAGCCTCTGCTAAAAATAAACAGGTAGCACTCTTTACTTTACTGTGACTCTGTCCTTGCATTTATAATGGATGAGTGTTTGAAGTTTCAAACATATCCATCTTATTTTGTGTTAAATAAGTAGCTTATAATTTATTACAGATTTAAAGTGCTAGTTCTGAAAAAGAAAGCCTCCTCCCCCGCTACTCATTTTACTAGTGTTCGTGCACGAATTTGTGCTCACTGCTGCCCCTTGTGTGCACACATGCGTTTCACTGCACTGATTGGGTTAAAATATGGATGCGTAATTTCTATGTGTGTAAAAAGCACAGTGGTCAAGTCAAGTTAACTTTATTTATATAGCGCGTTTTGCAATAGACATTGTATCCAAGCAACTTACAGGACCAACTGATACAGAAACCCCTGTTCAGCAAGCCGATGAGAGTTAATAAGAGTATTCTAATTTCTAAATTAATCTGTAAAACTCAAAAAAGTAAAAATGGTGTTCTGTCCACAATAAATCGATACTGCTTGGAAAAAAAATTGTTTACAATTTACATTAAAAGTCATGAAATCTAAATAAACATAAATGATAATGATTTCAGAACTGAACAATGACCCCTTTTTACTAAAATGACATGCAATTAAACAAAATGTCTCATGTTTTATTTGAACTCAATCGATCCATGTTACCGCAGCATGTTTTCACATCAATTCAGAGAGTAACGTTAATGCATTCTTAACTTGTACTGTGTTAGTGCGCACATGCTAAATGACTCTCTCAGTAATGTTTGATTCCTTCAAACTTCAAATAGTTCTTATGTAGCGTTTGGATATACTTTAGTCTTTAACTTGCAGTAGTACGAATCATTCAACTCAAACATGTAAACCAGAAGATATATTATGTCCTTGAAGAATGAAGTGGAAACTCTAGCCTTGTTAGGCTATAGTTTGTATAGATTTATAGATAGAAGTGTCAAAGTGACTGTGAGATCAATCTGTTTAACACACATGATGGACCCGAACAAACACAGTATGGGAACTAGGGCTGACCGCAATTAATCGATTATTCGTTGGTCGACTGAAAAAATTACTAGTCGGCCAAATTCCATTGGT
>JAOTRQ010000032.1:1765381-1776531 GCA_028565875.1 Hoplisoma paleatum
GGCATTAAAGGTAAAACTTCACAAATATGTATCCCGGTCTAAATGGTATTTTTAGTCGACTATCAGTCGATTAGTTGGAGTAAATGACGACCACTGGTCGACCAACAAAATCCTTGGTTGTGGACAACCCTAATGGGAACACATATTCAACATAACTACACACATCTACCATCTACTACACTGCTGGGATTGTATCACTCTGCAATATGTTGCAATTTTCACAAGTTTTTGCATTTTTGCACCTCCTTCAGATCTCTCCACTGCTGTATGTGCTGTATTACTGTGACATTCTTACCTTCATCTTTTACAGTGAGTGTAACTTGCATGTTTTTGCATCGCCACTGCTAACAATTCTACTATTTCTCTCTATCGTTTACTCAATATAATTTACTAATACTCATCTCTAGTCTCTAGTCTATTTATAATAGACTTTTGTATTTATTGTATCATTGTGTAACTACAATGTGTATTGTATTGTTTTGTATTCTGTGTTCTATCTTGCACTGTGGCCATGAATGAACCTTTGTTTCAGTATGTACGCTGTATGTGTATGTAGCTGAAACGACAATAAAACCTCTCTGACTATGATAACTACTGTCATCTTGTGTGAAATGTTAGAATTCTTCTGAAAGCAGTGACTTCTGCTTGTTTTCGACTTTGTTTCAATCCTTGTTATGCTAATTAGAATCATTTTTTCATCTCTAAATGTTGAACTCTTTATGCACTGATGTTCAGAAGATTTAATCAATGTGTCTTAGTCTGATAACGACCTCCAAACATTTGCCAAAGCATTCTATGGTACCATATTTGATTTATGATTGTTTACGATGTTGGCAGCACAAGTTGCTCTAAGCACAAACTTTTCTGCATTAGCACTGCCATCACTGAAGTGTAAGACAGAACTCCATACCATGACAGACCCTGATCTCTGTACTTGTTTCTGATCACATCTGTCTCGATGGCACTTTTCGTCTTTGGACCCTTTTTAAAAAATAAAATGTATCATTTTTTGCTACTTCCTATACTTCCTACTTCCCAGACATGGAGAAGCTTCACGATTGCCCAGAGGGACGTTTTAAAGAGCTTGATGTATTATAATGTATTCTTTAATTTCCTGCTAGTCCTTTTCCGAGCTGTCAACTGTATTCTGACTCCACAAACTGAACATTAATATGCTTCCAACCCCTTAACAAGCAATTGTCCAGAAATTCCTGCTTATTTATTATACCTTATGAGGCACTTTCAATAACCCCCAGCAGTCCATCAGTCGAAGACCGATCTGGACCTGCAATGCATCCATCAACGTTCAAATCATATTCATATTTGTCAAGAGCAATTCTCACATCTTGGGATTGACTGAAGACCCTCGAAGATGTTTGTAATGAGAATCTTTAAAGTCTTCTCATCTGATTTGGCTCCAGATGAGATTGTTGTTGGCACAAACTTTCTCAGCCCTCTCCCCATCCGCATTTACCTTGGGTTATGAGACTTCAGTTTAGAACCTCAAAGCCAGGAGATGTCTGATTTTCAGGTTTGCATTGCTAAAGAAGGGAAGGAAAATAACCTTGGGGGGAGTAATTTGGCTCTGTCACTTGTCTCTGCCTGACAGGCTAGATGATTTCAGCCCTGCTCTGAGGACTCGATGAGTGTTTGCAAATACAGTATTCACATACAGTTGGGCGCGGGCAGCCGTGTAATCAGACCCTAAGTAATATGACACTTTCTTGCAGGGGTAATAAGGGAAGGAGATTTTACATTTTTTTTCTCTCTTCCTCCATGAATAACATTAAAATGGAAACCATCCAAAGTTGGCGATGATGATGAAGGCCCTCTTATTAATCAGGGCTTTAATAAATAATGTGGCCTCGTCTGGTTCTATTCTCTCTTCCGCCCACTCATTCGTCCTCTTCCTAGCCTCATCCTCCTGTTCTCCAACACTGCTCATAGCCCCTGATCAGTTCTTAAAGGACAGCAGAAGATTAGATAGCGACCTCTGCACACCTTCTTTTGGAAGTTTTGTCTCCCACGAAGTTTGTTTTTGCATGATTTTCGAAAGGGGTTATACATCATGGATATTTATAAATGTAAATATTCGCAGAGGTATTAAGCAGGTATGATTGGTTGGTGCTAGATGAGGAATCAGTCTGTACATGTATAAGTCTTTAAGCTACAACGGTTTGCAAGAACTTAACAATAAGCAATTGCAGTATGATGTGTGTATGTTACGTTTCCGTAGGATGGTATGTTGGTTTTCAGGGACAGCCCATACACCAGCAGACGGACTCCAAAGGAATTGAAATTAAACTTAACTTTTAATAACTAACACAGAATAAAACACGACAAATAAACAACCAGAACTAAAAACGACCAGGAACCAAAAAAAAAAAAAAAAAAAAAAAAAAAAAAAAAAAAAAGAAACAAAAACCAAACAATGATCCAGCAAACACATGAAAGAAACACAAGCTTAAATAACACACATAATTAATCCGACACGAGCTGCAGGTGTACGCCCTCATCAGGATGGGAGTGTCCCTAGGGAGAAAGGGGCGTGGCCAGAGGCATTCAGACTGAGTGTGAGAAATACTGTTCGTTACGGTGTATATCTGTTATTTTAGGCTATTGTAAAAATAATAGGGTTGTTTTTGAGACTACACTAAGCACATGATCCCCCAATATTAATTGATCTTGTCACATTGATTATTATGAACAAATTATTATTTAGTAAACTACTCATGAAAAGTAAACTGATCAGATCAGTGAATACAATCTTACTAAAAAGCTTTTAATCTGTACATCTTATGTCTGCTGACACAACTGACAGACTCCATATTAATGCATGTGGAAATGATAATAATGAAATACTTTTCTTTTATCCACATAATATTAATCATACAGTGAAGGGATGTGTCCGAATTGGCATACTTTAATGGTACATACTAAATTTAAGACAGTGATCACTACTTGGCCAGTAAAGCAGTAAACATCTAGTACTCCTGATACATTCACCATCCTATTCAAATTGAACTGAATACGCAACGCTATTAGTGTAATAGAGTACTAGTAAAAACCATGTCTGACAACTTCAGAAATGTCCTAAGTGTGTGTTGTGGGCGGCTAACACACAAATCTAAAGTTGTTCATCATCTCCCATGCACATAGACAATTCATAGCCGATTTATCATTTCGCCTGTGCCCCCGTCCTATCAGGCGGGACACATGTCATTCATCATTCCCTTGGCAACTGTCTCTTCTCCGGACAGCTCTACAATCAGCGGCCCATCAGACCTTCAACACGTCTTAGCCTCTTTTGTCCCTCTCTGCTAACTGTCATAGGCTGATAAGATTATCACAGACAACTTCATACCAGCATCTAAAAGAAAAGGAGCTTGTTACTTTTTTTAGTATTCATTTCTTTTTTCATACGTTATTCCCTCTACCCACAACAAGCTTTTTCCTGTCTCCTTTTGTCCTTCTCGCATTGAAGGATAAGATGTGAAATCACAATATGCCAGCGCACGGCTGGATCTTTAACTCGAAACAGTGACAGACACACAAAGGCTTGTCTGCTTTATCTGACAACAAATCAGAGAGATTTAGAGTTCAACATCAGCTTAAAGGAGAATTATAACAAAGCTGGGAAGCAGAAGGGAGAAAAAGGATACGGTTCAGTATTAACTTGCCCATTAGCATTCTTTTAAATCCTTTACAATGTACATTTATTTAAAGAAAGAGTATTTATTTTTTAATTCCATGTATTGCTACTTTTTTTATCTTAGTCAGGCAATTCGCCATAGAAAAGAAGCCAGTGCATTACTCCAAGCAAAGTCATGACAGTCAAGTATAATCGTGTAGCACTTTTTAGAACAGACACTGTCCCAACATGGCTTTACAGTATCGAACACTGACAGATCAAGAAACCCCTTTGAGCAAGCCAGTGGTAAAGAAAAAAAGGTGATGTCTTAAGATTACTGGATGTAACATTCAAAGGAACCAAACTCAACAAAGACCCATCTTCCTGGAGAAGGCCTGGAAAAGATTTCTTATTCCTTTTAGCAGAATGTGGAAAGACTTATTATTTGTACTATAACCAGTCTAAAATATACAATCCACTCAGGTGAAAAGTAAATCATTTAAATGTAAAAGTTACAGTTTTTTTCAATACTTTTAAAACACGACTCGTCTGTGTAAAGTAACCAGGACGAGTGGATACTAATCTCATATTTGTTGCTAATAATTAATACAAAATGTTGTCAATGTTGTTAATCTAGTGTTGCTAGATTGGTAGTATCAGTTTTCCAGTAAATGGTGTGAATTGAGTTGGTAATTTGTGGGGAAAACTTGCTTTGGCTTTCTAAAGAAGCTGAAATGTAAATAAGGTGACATTCACTCTCCACATCCAACCCGCTGTCAGATTGTCAGTCAAGTCTGATTGACAGGTTATTCTTTCCAGTCCAAAAGACCCTGTTGCCACGCCTATCAAAACAGTGACTCATATGTTAGACAGCAACATCATAGGCGTGTAAATGGTTTATTATTATTGAAATGCTTAACATCATCTGTATGTCCTGTGTTGTTTTGGGTTATCATGCATATTGGCGGATTTTGAAAAAAGTCAAATTACTCTTGCAATCTGGCAACCCTGTAATCACTGCAGCAGTTTCCCAAACATGATTTTTAATGTATTTTTAGCGAGTAAATGTAATTTCTTATTTTCCATTTCTACAGTGGACAATAGTAGCATAATCCCTGTGCCTGTGCCTCAGAGTTCACATTTTCGTCCCACTGTACAAAAACATAGGTTAATTTGAAACACTATTTGAATCCAAGTGCCAAGCCATTATGAACAAGACCATTGAAATTCTGAATTCTGGTTCCAAGCCTGGATAAATAGGGAACATTTTGTCTAGTGCATAAACCATGCAAAATAAATGACCCAGATCACAATCTGCTGCTCTGACCTCTAACAGGAACAGATAAAAAAAACTATTTTTGAAGAATGGCACTAGATTACACAGTAGTTTTTTCTGTGTTTAAACATGTTTTTAATAATAACAAAGATATAAAATGGGTTGACAAAAAAAACGAATGTGTGGCCTATGCTAAGCTAAATGCTAATCGCTAAAGTCTTATCTAAACATTAAATACAAATTCAAATTTTATTTGTCATTACACATATACAGATGTACAGTACAACAAATGTTTCTCTTCACATATCCCAACTTGTCTGGAAGTAAGGAGGTCAGAGCACAGGGTCAGCCTACGTATGACGCCCCCTGGAGCAGACAGGGTTAAGGGTCTAACTCAAGGACCCAGCAGTGGCTGTGTAGCAGAGTCTGGATTTGAACCCCCACCATTAACACCACTATACTAAACTAGGGCGACCAAATGTCCTCTTTTACCTGTTCTCTTTTTAATACATAAAGACAGGGATTTTGTTATATTAGAGCTAACATAGAATTTAAATAAGCATTTCATTCACAAACTACTCGGGTCACCTTTACTGCATTAGGTTTGCCTAAAATTTTAGATGTTGCTGTATTCAGACTCATCGTCAGAATTTTACTCCCTCCGTGTGTATGCATGTCATGAAAGAAAAGGGTCAAAAGGCATTTCGGTCATTTCTAAGTGATGGCAAATCTTTATTTATTTTTCACAGCTAGCATCACAGGACCTGAAGCCAAATAAATATTAGTCTCGTTGTATGCTATGGTCACAACCAAAATTGGTTTGTTGCGATTAATATTATTTACAACATTTACATAACAGTGAGTTTATTTATTTGGCTTGAGGTTCTGTGACGCTGTGAAGGGTAATTAAAGGTTTGCCATTACTTAGAAAATGACCAAAACCACGTCATATGTTGTATTCATTTGCTTCCATTAAATGCGAAGTTTAGCAATTAGCATTTAGCTTAGTTAATGTGTGTTTAATATTGCAGATTTCAAGTTTAAATGAACTAACCTAAATGCTAATTGCTAAAGGCTAATCTAAACATGAACACTGAATTAGTAAACATACATTAACTAACCTTAATTGCTAATTAATAAACAAATTAAACTTTATCAACCTAAACTCTAAGCTAAGATAACAAAAATCATCATTTGTTGGCTGCTCCTGTCAGGTTGACAACACAGCAATTCATGCTCGACTTGGCATCAAACACTATCATAGTTTTTTTAAATATGGATACCCTTCCTGACAAAATTCTCATTAGCACTAAAAGGTATTGTTTTAAGCATCCTTGAGGCCAGGCACCTATAAAACAATTAATGATTAATGGACCTGCATTGGACCACCTGGGAATTCTGGATTGAGTGCTGTGAGGCAACAGTAATACCCAGCCATGCTACTCTTAAGCTAAGCTTAAACCTCATGACAAAACCAAAAACAAAACACTCACAGTGAGACAAAGCACACTCATAAAGAGACAAATTAGAATCATTTTAACAAAATTAAAAGCATTACCAACCAACAAAAGTAAGAAGAAAAGCTATAAAAAGTCATAACAGCCAATAGTGATTGCTTCCCATCTGCCTTTTAAAATGTCCTCAGGTACACGTGTCTCATTTGTTTTATTTTAGAATACATTTTTACCACTGTGCTTGTACATCCTTTGGAATTATTCTTCCACCTTAACTCGAAACGTGAAGTGAAACACACAATTACACACGTTAGTCAACACACCCACTAGGGTGCCGCAGTGAGCACATGCACCCAGCACGATGGGCAGCCCTAGCTGAGACACCTGGGGAGTAGTTATGAGTTCGGTGCCTTGCTTAAGGGAACCTCAGTCAACCTTCCGATCACAAGCACAATTCTCTCCAGATCTCAGCCCTGGCTGCTCAGGATTGTAATTAGTTAAAGACCATTTACTAAACGGGTCTGAGAATTAGGGTTGTTCCCGGAGAGGAGGGAGTAGAAATTTAAGACAGTCTTTGACTCTAATGTTTTACTGATTAGTTTTATTATTATTGTTATTTATATTAATGTGTTAGTACATTTATTCCTTTCTCTTTTCAGCTGTGTATATTTTCAAGTCTAATGCAACTCTCAGCCAAATATTTAATCAATGCCAATTGTTCTGATGCAATCACCATCATGTACCCAATAATTGTGCCTTGAACTTTGAATACTCTTCTTAACGGAATTGACGAATATTTAAGATAAAAAAAACAACAAAAACAGCTGGATTTACTATCTGACTTGCATCAAAAACACTTCAAAACCGGACCAGACTGACCAGCTGAGACAGGTTACTAGCTGAAACCAGCTTGTTAAGCAGACTGTATTTGTCATTCCACAGGGAAGCTATATAATTGTATTATTTTGGTTTCTCAAGGTGACACATGCTATCTTTTCACACCTCTACCTCCACCGCCATCATTACTACAGTGTAAGGACACAAACAGTGGAGGAAACCGGGGTGTAAAAAGCAGACAATGAGCCGCACTCAGACAAGTGTGTTTGCTAATACAATAGAACCAGCAGGGCCTCCAACCTTCTCCTTAGCTCAGACTATGATAAATGAACCAGGAGAAATGAGAAGCATCACGGCAACGCCATACACAGCTGCAACTCAGCGAGTTCGCTGGAGCTTTAGATGTTTTTCTCTCCCTCTTTTCACCTACTCTAACATCTTCCGAGACTTTTTATCACCAGGTGTGCGACTTGTTTCATTGTGGAAGTGCTTAGATAATTTTGGAATGCACTGCCTAAATCACTCTCTTTTGTGTACTGTACTGCGTGTAATCTAATTCTGGCCTCATTTAGGAGAATTGCTTTCTTCATTAGTGCAACGAAAGTGTAGTGTTTACCCCACTCCGATTGCTGTTTTTCTTTTAGGTACTGCAGGGGTTTAGATTAGCCTGATGAGGGACTTGTGTGATGAGATCCGCTGCATCTCCTTTTTTTCTATGACCCTGTTCCTCTTCGGAGAATTATGATGCAAACAGCAATTCTTTTAACAACGAATGTGTTTGGTCTCTACTGGATTCTGCTTTTACCTAAAGTTTACTATACACGGGCAGCTGTTTATTTACTGTTGTTCATATTCTACCCCTCGACTTCTGCCTTATCGATCTACTAACCATTGACGTAGAGCCCGAGATATTTATGTGCTCATTGTTGGAATTTAATTGCACACAGCTGTGTTTAGACTCCAGGCTAGCTTAAGAATTAAGGTTTGTTTAGAGAGAACAAAGCTGTGCAGACATTATTCATTATAATTTCATAGTTTAAACTAAGAATATTTACTGTGCATGATTCACACACAGCCAATATATGCCATTGCAATATTTCACAATAATAATTTAAATAATAAAAGTAGTAAAAATAAATTATTCTAGGGTAGTATTTTAAGAAAAAGTTAGGTGCTATTTGTAAACTTGTGACTGAACTATTACTTGATTCTAGTAAACTTTCTTCCTTTTAAGTTGTTTTAGACTTTCGTTAATTAGTCTATGTCTACTTAGACTTTAGCCTAGTGACCCGTTACATGACTTAGACTCCGTCAAAACTTGATTTGGACTCTAATCTAAAGACATTTTACTAAACATATGACTAGCCTGAACATTTAACATCTGGCTTTTACACTAGCCTAAAACAAGACTTTACTATTTCTGACTTTATTTATTTATTATATTAATTATAAAGAGTTGTGACTACTTGAAAAATACTGCCTAAACAGACACAAGCTGATTAGGTACAAATAGAGTCTAATAATGTTGATGTCTGCATGTCTTTAGTTGTACGCGGATGTTTAAGATGCCAAAAAAGTGAATAAAACAGAGCTTGAAAGGTTCTTAAAACTTTTCAAAGTAGATCAAAACAGGACGTTTTTGGCTTTATGGGTAATGGATTATTGAGTTAAATTGAATGCAGCCAGCAACAGGAAGTCAGAGAAGGAAGAGCAAAAGTAGTATGACGTGCGTTTGCAGCATTTGGGTTTATTAATACCCAGCTGAATCAGTCACAAAGATGAGAAAACCTGCCAGAAGAGAAATAAAGTAGTACAACCTCGAAAAAACTAATAATAACTTAGTATACAGTCTATAATACACAGTATTCGAATGCAAAGTGGTATAAATACACAGCTTAAAACATCTGGTTTATCACTGTGTTCTCACTAATATACATTCTGTGAACAAGCCCCGGCAAACTATAGCTGTTTTATGCATCGGACACCCCGCCTCGTCTCTGTGTGGCACCGAAATGAAAAACTGCCACCTCTATTGCCATTTGTCTCTCTAGACCTCCAGCAGGGCTGACGCCTGACCCTCCACGTTCTGTCATAACTCATGTGGTCTCGAGCTCCAACTCTGTAGCGCAGGCTGACTGCAGAACCACAACTTATTGAGTATCTTCAGGGCTGATCAATATTTAATGCAGCCTTTAACAAGATCAGATTTAGCAAAGAGTTTCTGCTCCGGCTCTCATCCGAACATGTCTGCCGAAGCCTCGGGGCTGCAAACCATGGAGAAGAGCACAAGCCATTTTTTT
Source organism: Hoplisoma paleatum (assembly GCA_028565875.1). NCBI lineage: Eukaryota > Metazoa > Chordata > Actinopteri > Siluriformes > Callichthyidae > Hoplisoma > Hoplisoma paleatum. The sequence goes on from JAOTRQ010000032.1 coordinate 1,774,880, forward strand.
GATGTTATTAATGTAAGAGCTTGACCTGTGTCTGGCTGAATTTTTTTATCCTGTCGTCCTTACTCATTCACCAAGACATTTTTTATAATTAGAGCTTGTAAGCAGGAGCTTGTTTTCTGATCCCTGTAGGCATATTTAGAAATGACTTTCTAACAGTGCACTGTGGTGTCTTTTTTGCTCATCATGCTAAAGAATTCACTCATAATAATAAACCCTCATGCATCCAAACTTCTGGTTAGAAAACAGAGGACATGCCGGGGACAAACACGCTGAACCAACTACGGATGGATTTGAATCTGTGCTTTTGGCCTCTGATTATGAATCCTCTTTGCCAACGATACATCTGTCAGGTTGTTGTTGTTCACCGTTCACCTTTTACTATTATCCCTCCCTGAAGCCTTCAACAGCTCTAGGCTTCAGATCAAACTGGTTCCATATTTAATAAAGCCCTATCAGCAGCCCAGTCTGAGCCTCATCCCAAACCCCCAATTTATTTTCCCTGTAATTACCTGTGCCTCCTACTCTAGCTCACCCCAACCCTTGACCAGAATCTAATCTAAGCCATCGCCCACAGTAAATCTGGGTGGTATAAATAATAATGTGTGTGCAAATGAAATGTGAAAGATTACATTTGGTCACATGAAAGAGAGGGTGTGTGAGAGAGACCGTATAGATGAGGACGCAATGGCACGCCAGAGAGCGAAGGAATATCTGAAGGTTAATTTCTTTTAATGCCTTTGGCAAATCGGCTGCCTCTATCTTATCAGGGAACATTGCCTTTCCAACAATAAGATCCGTGTGTAAGAGCTTCAGTTTACTAGTAATACTGTTTGCTAAATTCATTACATGGGTACTATTTAATGGTCGAGCATAAGGTAAGACAGGTCTAGGCTAGAATGTATTATTATTACTTGTTTCTGGGATAATTTGTTAGGTATACACAAATATGTATAAATGTCCACGATCTGCTACATTTATTGGCACCTTAATATTTATATTTATCTGGAATGTATATCTATTGATTATTAAATGGGTGGCAATGTGGCTTCATTAGCAGCACTCTCTCACCACAAAATAAGGCGGTCTTGGGTTTGATTCTCACACAGATTGGTCTGTGTCCTTTCGAGATTCATTTACATTCTCACTAGTTAGCAGATACTTTTAATACTGTGACAGTGCACATTCTGAGCATCTGAGGGTTAGGGTTATCCTTACTAGGCTACAACTGTCCCAGCCTTTCTATGTTAGTATGTTCTCCTGTGTCTTTGTGAGTTTCCTCTAGGTGCTCCAGTTTCTTCCCATTGTCAAAAGACAATCTTAATCAGAAGTGCTAAATCTGCCATAGGTGTGCTTGTGTTTGTGTGAATAAATGTTTGCCTTCTGGTAATCAACATAACGCGAATGAATTAATGTATGTTAGGTCTAGCTTATAATCAGGATCTGTATGCATAATTAGCAAGTAACTGTATAAAAATAATTTAAGTTTGATTACGTGTTTCTGCTTTTTTGCACACTTTTCTAACATGTCTTCTCCGACAAGACTAGAGAAAATGTTGATTGAGCTGTTAAATACATTGTAAATGTGTGTGTGTGTGTGTGTGTGTGTGTGTGTGTGTGTGTGTGTGTGTGTGTGTGTGTGTGTGTGTGTGTGT
>JAOTRQ010000032.1:1788848-1806635 GCA_028565875.1 Hoplisoma paleatum
ACTGGCAAGCACGAGGGGGCGTGTGACGCCCAGCTCGGATGAGCGGTGCGCAACTGAAAGGGACTAACGATCGCGCGCACACAGCTGAGCACTATCGCTCCCCATGCTCATGCCCCCGTCGTATAGCGAGACGACGGAGCAGAGCATGTCGCTGTGCACGATGCGGAAATCAAGCGGCTCGCCGTACCGAGCACAACACGCTCGGCCGGTCTGCCACTTGCTCTGCGCGCTGGTGGAATGGTGACGGCTCCGCATCAGCTGTTAGGAACGCCCCCTATTTGAAGCGTTCCAACAGCTGATCGGTATCTGCCGTAATCAGCCGGTTTGATGTTAAAAACCGGCTGAGTAACGCGATCTGTAAGCTCGCCTGTCTCGGAGCTAAACTCGACGAGACAGACGAGCCTCACCCTTACACCTAAAGATTAGATCTGAACAGTCCCATGTCTTGGTTTGCATTATCTGTTGGCACAGATGATAGCTTAGCTTTATCTTACTACAAAGGTTTTCCAACCTTTTCTGTTTTGTTCCTGACTTGTCTTTGCTCACCACGTCCGTCTTGTGAAATAATCTTGGATGGATTGACTGCTGCAACAATGTGTTTATTTCCTATAACTCTTATTACTCAACTAATGTCGACTGGAGCACCTGGAGAATCTTAAAATAGTAAAGATCTTATCTTCTTTACTAAGCGTTTCGTTCAGTGTTAATGTTTCTTTATTATATATGGTCACTAAAGCATCTGCTAGTTTCTGTGTCCAGGACATGTTTTAAGAAAATAGTCATGCTCACGTTATTCTGTATTGATACATATATGCTTCCTTATCCAGTTGTGCCTAGCTGGCATTGCTGGCAGGACCTCACATAACTCTGATCAAGAAGAGCCTCTAACATCCATGTATCTACTTGTCATTTTATTTTACTAATCTAGTGTCAGCAGATGTTTTAAATCACAGCTTAGAATCTCAGGACTGATGTGTTAGCATGTTTCATCGTGTAGTTAACAACAGAAACAAAACATCAATGAACCAAATTCATATTGTATATATAGTAGTGTATTCTTATGGTACTGAAATAACCAAAGAAAAACATGCTGATTAGCAGCCTTGTACAAACATTGCGACGGCTACCATGATGGACAACTATAAGAAAAAGTGTAAACGACGTTTAAATGAATGAATACAGCAGCAAACAAACAAAAACAACAAACATTAGCAGTATGCTTAATAGGTCCTGGGTTTGATCCTCGGATGGGGCGGTCTGGGGAGTTTTCATGTCCTCCCCGTGTCTGTGTAGGCTTCTCATAGGAACTTTGGTAAACACATACTAGGGGGCAGCAATGAGCTGACATGCCAGTGAGCAGAGCAGTCCTAGCCATGGTGCCTGGGGAGCACTTACAGGTGCAATGCCTAGGTCCAGCTGCTCTGGATTGCACAGAGAGCTGACTTCATTCCAGGGTTGCTTTTAGGAAACCATTTCCACCACTGTTTTTTTCTATATTAATACTATAAATATAATAAAAGTAGCTATCATAATTATCTATACAAGTTAAGGTTAATATAGTAAAAAGAGGAGCATTTCTTTCAGAAGTGTGCAACATGTCCAGGTCACAGACACTCATGCTTACAAATGCAGTTGCATTAACCCCTGCTGCAGGATTTGCACCAGTAAGCTTCTTGTGATATTATTCAGAGCGTACAAATACACCGGTCAGCCAAACAGGCAGTTCCATCTTAAATATAGCTGTGAGCTTTCCAAATGAGCTCTCGTGAGACTCCCGACACCTGCAGTCATTTTTCAAACAATTTAATTGGTTTACCTAAGTCAGATGATACCTACAGTAGAGCTTTGTTCCTTGTCACCATGACACAGAGGTCTCTAGATGCAATTAACCCTTCTACTGACACACTGTATAGTTTTGGGAGGCAGCCATAAGATGTGCGACTTGTCAAATCATGAAATTAATTTAGTAACATCATCTCTGGGATTTGTACCCGGGCTAAAGCTTTTAGTTTTTTACTCCAAAAGCCACCAGAGTCTTTCAGACATTGTTTGGATTGTTTTGGACTAGTGCAGCTGTACAAATATGCAGTGTCACTGTTATCAGCTGGATGGGCGTCTACACAGACATAACTGGCTATGTTTATTAGTCATTTCTACAAATACGCTTGTATCTGAAGGCTACGGTCAGACCTCAGGGTCAACCCTTATATGGCGCCCCAGGAGCAATAAAGGGTTAAAGACGTTGCTCAAGGGCCCAGTGGGGGCTGCATAAAAAGAGTATAAAGAAAGGACTTGAACAGCCTAAGCTGAAATACTAACAAGATGTCGCTATTTGGTTGTCTGGATAAAAATAAATAGGGTTGCATCAGGAATGGAATTGGAGCCAACAGCGTGCCAAATCAGGTATGCAGACCATAATAATCGAGTAAAGAAAATGTGATAACAATAACTGTGTGAGACACTTCAGATAAACAAAAGGTTTAATGATTCCAGCCAGATGGCGTGATGGTCTAGTGGGTAGAGCTTTTGATTGTTAACTGAGAGGTTGAGAGTTCAAATTCCAGTTCTGCTCTGCAGCCATTGTTTGGCCCTTTAGCAAGGCTTTTTATCCCTCTCTGCTCCAGGGATGCCAGACATCGACTGACCCTGCTTACATATTACATAAATACATTTCATTGTTCTGAACATGAATGTTTAGCAAATATCTCCATACAATTTTAGTATGAGACTTTCTTATGACCTCCCTAACAGGTCAAGTAACCAAATTTCTGCCCTACCAGAGTAACATGGAAATGCCACTCTGAAAGCAACCTCAAAATATAGAACCATAATCGTTTACAAATTGGCACCACAGAGTGCCCGGATGCATGTTATAGGTCATTGACTGGTGGATCAATGCAAATACTGTTATTTATTATATTTATTTATCTTCCACGGCCATGTTTTACACTTTAGTTAACATTCCTGACTGGAAACAGTCTTTTATCACAGAAGTCACATCAGCCACAATTTGCCTAACCTGCATGTTTTTGGACTGTGGGAGGAAACATACAGACTCTTCCGGGAAAGCTTTGGGTCATTCTGGGAATCAAACCTGGGACTTCTTGCTGTTAGTATAGAAACAGTCCAATAGCAGAGCAGCCATAGAAAACTAAAGATTAGCAAATGGTGTACAGCACACAGCTATTGAACACTTGATCAGAAAATTTGTCCTGGTTTCTTATTTCCAGTGAATTCCAGGGAAATTCTTATTCACTTTACAACATGGTTATGACCACTACCCCCCAAAAAGTAAAATTTATAAAAATGATTTGGTGTTGCCGCTATTAAAAGAAACTAAAATGAAGAAATCCCAAAATATAAGCTTTACTGGAGGATTCGAGGCTGCTCTTGCAGCAAAACAATTTATATATATATATATATAATGTGATTGCAGTAACTCTTATTATTATTATTAACATCATTATTATTATTTTATACTGTGGATTGTAAGCTGGTTTTGGATGTGCGAACCTGTTTACCTACCACAGACATTTTAATACCCACATGTTGGTTAGAGAACTGGGCATGTGATCGGACGGTTGCCAAATCAACAGGTCAAAACTAAAGTGCCCTAACTGCTCCCTGGGTCCTGTGGCTAGGGAAGCTCATAGTAATATTATATTACTCTAATTACTAGTAGAGTAATGATTAGTAGTTTTCATGTCACATCAGCACTGAGAGTCTGAACCTCATGGTTCAATTCTAGGCATTCCAAGTAAGCTTAGTAAACTCTAGCTACCAAGATGCTGAAATAAGGATAAAAGGCAAAAGAAAAAAAATGTATTATTTTAATTCATATTATAATGAGCTAAAATATGTAATAGTCATATTACGAGAATTAGCAAAGAGGAATGTCAGAGAATCCTGTGAGACTCTAAGAAACCCCTTAAACAAGACGGGGGGTAAAATCTCTCACAGCATTTCAAACCCGGCAAACAGTGAACACGGTGAGTCATGACACCATCCGAGGCTCCGGTGAAGTGTGTGGGTGGACAGCTGCTGTGATGGTGAAGTATATGAAGAGAGCTTCCTCGGCCGAGTCAAGGGAGTGACTGGACGAGCGAACGCGAGAGAGAAAGTGAGAGTAAGAGTGAGAGAGGGGGAGGGATAGGACGGTGGTGAGAACGAGGGTGGAAGATGGATTTCCACACATTTATAATAGCTGTCACACCTTACATTCTCCGAAGCAATTTCACATTTGAGAATGGGACAGCGGCTCAAATTAAAAATGACATTAATTTCTGCCAGCCGGCACACATTGCATTTTTCATCCCAGGTGAAACACTTCTAGATTAGGGCTTTGAATGCCATAAAAACGTATTTTGTCAGAACAATAAGCATTGTTCAAATTCTACATTTATAGTTTGTCTTTTTTTTCTCTACCCCGTCTAACATGATTGTAAATGCTACACAGAAGAAACCCTGACTGCTGGATAACAGTCCGTAAAATAAATCTTTATACAGACAGATATAATTTACATCAAATCTAGTGTTTTAGTTACTGGTAAACATAAATAATAAAAACACCTATTTTACTGTTACCTGACTGTATCAAGTGTTTTAGTCGCATTTGTTGTTAACAGGTGTAAATACATGAAGCAGCCTTGACTTAAGTCCCCCCCCTCTGTGAGGCAGTCCCCTCTCCTAAAGCATCAGTGCCTGTCGGTATGAAGTGCCCTTTTCACTGAATGGGCAGAAATTTTAGAAGACAACCTCAACTGAAGTTCAAATAATAGCTGCATAACCGTTGTTGTTTCCTATGACAGTGGCAACTTGATGGTAGTGAGGCTTTGACTAGCGACTTTCTGACGTACATACCTGTACCTTAACCACTAAGCCAATCGCTGACGTTTTGCTTTGATGACAGCTTTGCGCATTGCACTTGGTTTTGCTATTATATGTTCCCTCAATCAGTTTAATTTCTGTGGTTTGAAGGATTTCCAAAATATTAAGCACTTGTTGATTGCTTTAACTTCATTCAGACGTCCAGTTCATTCCAAATCATCTCAGTTGGCTTTCGGTCAGGTGATTGTGTAGGCCAGGTCATCTGACAGAGCATCTCATTACTATATTTCTTGGTTAAATTGACTTGCACAGCCTAGAGGTGTATACAGGTTTAAAAGACAATTAATCTAGGAGAAAAAAAAGCATTTTGAATGAAGGTGTGTCTAAACCTTTCACTACATTTGCAAATATTTAAAAGTAACTCTTTATAACAATAGATTTATAGGTAACACTGTCAACTCACAGCAAGTAGTTTCTGGGTTTGATTACTATGTGAAGCAATCACTATCCTAGAGTCCTTGCATGTCCTCCCTGTGTCAGCATGGGTGTCCTCTGGAATCAATCGTCTCCCACAGCGCAAAGATATGAAAGTGAGAAGAACTGAAGATATAAAAATGTCTGTGACCGTATTTGACAGTGAACTTGAAATAATGAATCAAATATCAAATATTAAGTACATAAATGTCATGCTAATATGATTTGTATTGAGTTGTAATATATATAAAATAATATATAAAATACAGTCACTATGTTCTTAATATATGATGATATTTTTACATGAATACACTCAATAAGTCCTCAGTGGTGTCTCTCTCTATATAAGCTTTTTCTTGCTATAATCAATATATACTGTATTATTCTTGTTATAATCAATATATACTGTATTATTCTTGTTAAAATCAATATATACTGTATTATTTATGTTATAATCAATATATACTGTATTATTCTTGTTATAATCAATATATACTGTATTATTCCTGTTATAATCAATATATACTGTATTATTCCTGTTATAATCAATATATACTGTATTATTCTTGTTATAATCAATATATACTGTATTATTCTTGTTATAATCAATTAGTTAATTAATAGTATAATTGTATTTGTGTCAGTGATAATTCTTTTAGTCACACACCCAGGGTGATTGAAGGCTAGAACACTTAGTCCTGAGAGCTGTAATGAAAGCTAAAATTGCCTCTGGTGAAATAACAACTCCATATATTTTGGTTATGTGTAACTGAGCTGAGTTCTGTCGAGTGTCGAGTACGTTAAGGATGACCGGACATAGATAAACAAAGAAAATGTAAAACTGCAACAAACTGTGTATAGCTGTAATTGGTTTCACTTTTATGTTCATGGTTGATCTCTTAAACAAGATTAAAATGGTTCATTTCTTATTTAGCATCCAATGTCTGTTCCATCCACATTTAGAAATTTCCACCACAATGTTTATGCTATTTTCGGGTCGCAGTACTGCACATCCACCCTCATTCTTACTCTACTTTATACTACAGGACATTTTTTTCCACTGGTGTGTTTTTGAGAGGAGGGAATAATCCTGAACACCTAGAGTAAACCCACATGTACACAGTTAGAACCGAACATACTTCATTCAGACAGTAATCAGACACAAAGATCTAACCTGGTTTAGGAGCTGCATTTTTGCAAGAGTACTTACTTCTGCGATGTATCCCCTTTGGTTATTTTTGTAGCTGATATGTTGTGTGTGCATCTTCCCTCTGTGCGTGCGCATGTTTGACCACTTAAGACTCAATTAATAGAATATATAGCTACATTTAAATTTTCATACAGTTCTAATATGGATTTTAGTACATATATTAAGTGTCTGCATATTTTAATTCAGTAACTCTAAACGTCAAGGACAAAACACCCTGAGATCATTTCTTAACAATATTTTGTTATAAAAACATTGCTGTATTTTACATTTACTATAAGATCATAAATGCTTGACTAGTGGATGAACCCACATTAGCAGTGATGCATTTAAACAAAGTATCAAGGAGCTATATCTGTCACATATAATTAAAAGCACAATTGTGACAGCCTACAAATTGAAGACACTCTGATGCTCATAATGATGCTGTACTGGAATAGAGTCATCATGTTCTAAAGATTAATTTGCAAAACTGAAACACCAAACAGTATGGTCCTAACTTTACTTTAAATCTACTAACACAAAATTTCGAACTAATACAAAAGAAGAGAAGTTAAGCACTGTAGTGTTTACCACCAACACTAGTCAGTTTTGCATTCTGACTTGTGAACTTGCAAGTGCAGTAACATGCAACAGATTGCAAGGTTGGCAAAGATATTAAATAATTTAAAACAATCTGAAATAAAAATATTCTTAGAAAAAGTTGCATATTGTGCCTCCAATAACAGTCTAATAATTGCTTAATAATGAAAAAATGTGAATAAAAAAGATTATTTTAGTTTTTCTGATCATATTACATAACCTACTGTTCCAGCAAACTTTGTTTCTTTGTTTATGGACATACTTTGATATAACCTGATCTTTCAGGATCAGGATATTAAATTATCTTAAATATATCTTGAATTTACCACACACAAGAAAAAAAACAACCCAGGACATCAAACCCAGGACACCCACTGACTGACCTGTACATAAATAATAATAAAAAATCTCAGAACAAATTAAAACTTGGAAACTTACAGATGTTGGAATTTAGAATAAAAATTCCCAGCTAAGGAAACTATAATCTGTTGTTTAGGATTGGTGGTATTGTAATGCTCGTGGCTTAGGCTAATGAGTACATTTAAATAGGCACAGAGAAGTCAACACATAAACAATTATAAGCACTAATGAGTAATTAGAAGCCCATGACACAGATTTAAATGACATTTAATCTAGCACCTTCTGCATCAACAAAATTATTAATCCAAATTGCTGTGTGAATATTTTGGACCGGCAGATTCAATTTATTTAATTTAAAATTAGCTTCATATTTAAGCAATTAATCTAAAATGTGATTCATCAATGAGTCTTGTAGAACTAAAAATAGCTGAAGAAATTACAGCACGTCCTCTCTTTTTACATTTAATAAAATATCAACTAATGCGATGTGTTTCAAACAGTTTATAATTAAAATAATACTTCCAAGAAGAGTGGGCTTAAAAAGAATACTAGAGCAGATTAGAATGTGAATTATATACATGCATAGTAGAACAAAATCAGTTTTCTGCATTTCTTGGTGTTTAAAGGCAAGAGGTCGAGCGCAGAGTCAGCCATCGTACTGTGCTCAAATTTAAAGAGATTAAAGACAACTAATATTTGAACCCTCAACTTTTTGACTGATAGTTCAAAGCTTTACCCACTCATCTATACATCAACAATGTATTAAAGTCTTCTTCATGTATCCCAACTGTTTTATGAAGCTGGTGTCAGAATGCAGGGTCAGACAAGAATAAGAGCCTGCAAGGGTCCAAGTGTAGTGAACAGACAGAGCTATGATTCATACTTGCAACCATTTGGTTAATAGCCTAGCATTGTTTTCACTCATACCCCCGATAAGTACCTGGTATTAAAAAAAAAAACAAATTCTGATCATTTTACAATTTCTTTTATATTTATATTCATAAAAATGTTTGCATTTTAAAATTTATCTGTTGTAAATCCTATGGGATAATAAAAGACTATGATTTCTTATTTTATACCATCATATCTGGACTGACAGTTATGCTATTATGCGATAAGAGGGCAATAATAAGACGCCATTTAAATAATATGATGGCACAGAATGTTATAAGTATTTGCTGTTATAGGCACCCGAGTGGAACAGCTTTCTCACTAGTGACACTAGTGTCGAGAGTCCGGTTCTAATCTCGGTGTTGCCGGTTGGTTTAGAGACGCTCCAGTCACTAAGACGCACAAACCTATTAAGCCGACATTAATAGGAGAAAGTTCAGTCATAAAAATGATGACACCCTAATGGGAAGCAGCCAAAATGATTCACGATTCACTTAATTCTGATTATACTAGTCTTTGCTTGTATTAATGGCACTCATTTTAGAATTAGCTCAAAGTCTATAATACAGGGCTAGTGCTGTTGGACCCTTGAGCATGGCCCTTCCTTCCCTTATTTTCTTACATAGTATTCATCAGTGTCACAGCTGTGTCTTTGTCACTGTTGCTTTGGATACATTTGGCACAGCGGCTTAGCGGCAAGAATTTGTGTTTCGTAATACTAATACATGCAGTCAGGTTAATTACAGATATTGAAATAGTCTTCTTTGTGTGTGTGTTTGTGTTTCTGTGTGTTTGTGTGCCATGGGTGTCTTTGTACCCTGCAGAAATCTGGCAACCTTTTCAGGTGTTCAGTGTATTCAGCAGCGTGTGCCTCACTATGACCCTGAATAGGATTAAGTGAAACTACTGGATGAATGAGATGAGGAGTTGCAGCTTAGTGGTTACGGTACAGGACAAGTAATTAAAAGGTTGCTGGTTCGAGACCCACATTTGCAAGATTAATAAGGCTGTTAAGTGCTTGGACAAAACTATAATAGTGCTTAATTGTAAGGCACTTTTAGTAATGACTTCTGCTACTTGCCAAAAATGTCATTTATGATGAAATCAGTAGGAAGAAAACAAACTTACACAACCCTTTCAGCTCTGTGTTCAATTTTGTGCATTTTAATTGTGCATATCTGGCATACATTCTTTTGCACATATATTCATATATCAAATCACATCATTTGCTTGAAAAAACTGTAAAACCAAAAACCATGAGTGAAATGTTTCAAAACAGTTTATTTTATTTTTTATTTTTTTAAATCTTCTCCAGACAAACACACTGATTTCTGGACCACAGTAGAGGATGGAAACCTTTCACAAACATTTTTATTATCATAATTATTTGAAAATACAAATATAAAATTATACTTTCCACATCTGAGATGTGAGAGACCCCCATCCACTTTAGTTTATTTTACAACAGGGCTTGAGCAAGCCATACAAGAAGACCTGAAAGATGCTTTCAGACGTCAGTCCGTTCAGTCAGTTCATGTGGTAAAAAGTCTGTTAAAAAATGGGCAAGTGTTAGGAATGGACAAGGCAGACGGGCGATAGCCGAGAAGTGACCCTGGAGCTGAGACTCCCACCATTTTAACAGTACGGTCCAAATACCGTGTAGATAAACAGGTGTTGGCAAAACACAAACTGCACTTTAATGTTCTCGCCTCCGTCTCTGTCCCAGTACTGCAAAATGTAGCTTCTACAACAAACCCAGACATGTGACCTCGAATATGATTTAGTGATTTAGTGAAAACTTCTGAACTGTGTTTTAATCAGTCAGTTCAACTACAGATGATCCATAAACAAAATGAGGCAGCTTAAATGATTTAATAAAGATATATACACTATACATATATATCCTGTATTTGTATACAAGTATATACATACATCAGTACATTATGTCATTACACAGAGTAATTTGTAGCCTCAGTAATGGGACGATTGATTTTGGCCATTGCCTAGCACTTGCCACAAAATTCAAGTTTTGAATGGATACGGTAGTTTACTCTCAATGTCCCCCCACACCTTCCAGGTCATTATTTTTTTATCTTTTCCTTTTTTTTCAAACCAACAATTATCCAATGACATTTCTAGTCTAGCAAGATGTATAACATTCATCTGCTGTAAACTGCTGTCGATGGAAAAACAACAACATAAAAATGGCAACAGGTCCATGCTACCTTAAAGTCCAAGCTATGAGATCAAATCTTGAAAAAAATAATAAAAGAAAGCCAGATGAGAGCTGCCAGCCTTCGTGTTAATCTGTGCTAGATAACATCTCGTTTGAATTTAAAGTTACTTATATTTGTGCATCACTTTAGATATTATTTATCCATTTGCACCAATCGCTACATCCTGACCTCTCAAAAATTCTAATCAATGAGACGCTAGAGGTGTAGCTTAGACATGACTGGAACTTTATCAATCAAAACTAAAATATCTTGGATATGCATCTTCTTCACAATAGAGTATAATATTCTAATAATAATTTTTTTTCTGCAGTTGACGTTTAACTCGATCGATGTGGACTGTAACTAACTACCACCCTATATGAGAAAAATTTAAAAGCTCAGTATTGTGTACAGAGAGCTATGCACTGATCTCCATAATCCCCCGTCTCTGTGCAGATGCCATCGATCAGCCAGTTGTATTTCTATCAGTTCTGAGAACTACTGATGGGCAATCCAGCCCAATGGACAAGCCAATGTAGGTGCTGAGATTCAAACAGAGAGTTTGGGATGTAAAGCACATTAAGATAAGTATTTCTATTTTGAGTTTAGGTGATTTAATGCCACTTTGCACATCAACATCATGTAATTATATTTCATGAGGATGTATAGTTTTTTTCTGTCATAAATCTGAATAATTTAGTAGATGTTTAAACAATCATTTTCACACTTTAAAAGTTACTGATATTTGGTGGGACAGTTAACTTCTTAATCAACCATTGCTATGCATGGCTAATAGATTTGATGACCTTTGGTCCAAATGTAGACGAAACTTAATATCAGCACACGAACACGTGTTCCTGTCCGAATAAAATCAGAGACGCTAATTATGTGCATCAGAAAAAATCATTTAGGACACACAGGAATAAAAGAGTTCTATTGTCTAAACTTTAGAATCCCTGAGAGCTTCAATTTACTGTTTAATGTCTAGACTGACAATATCACAACTCTGGCAGCTGTCAATTATGTCATTTAGCTTGCAGTTAGCCGAAGATATACACAGTGGATACTGACTGGCTGTGTTAAGGCTTTGATTAACACGAAGAGCTAAAGTGGACAGAATAATTAACATTTAAAATGACTGCACACTAATGCATGGCATAAATAGCAGTGCCATGGCAGCTGGGCTTCCAAAGAAAAGTTAGAAAAATCAAGTCACTTACTTATTTATCACTACTTTACCGAAACAGATTCAAAAGTAATACAACCCCTTTTTTTCTCTCGTGTAATTCTATCGTTATTATTTATTAATTAGGTACCAGTAAAAAAGAAAGAAAAAAGTCGAACAGTTTTGCATATTGAGCATTAGCGTTTAAGGTAGTATGGCACACCCCTTTTCAAAACATTCAAAACGTTGGATGTCCAATAAATCCCTCGATTACAACTCCGCCCTACATCAATTTCAGTCCGAATTTCACTATGAGAGCTTTGGTAGGCTGGATCCACACAAGTGTCCGAAAAAAGAAACAACCCAGTGAAAATGACAAAAAAAAGAAAAAAGTAAAATGGCGATGAAAACAACGTTAAACATTTAGCTTTTCTGTTTTTCATTAAATGATTATCAGAGAAAGTTCTATCCTTACTGGTCCTAAATCTGCTACACACTACAGCTCTACAGTAACGATTACATAACATCTAGAACTATTTACTATGAAAGCATGAGACAGAGATATAGAGAAAGAGCAAAAACGACAAAAGCGGCGCTAAAAACAGGGCAAGAGAAGAAGTGAGAGGGGATCAACGCGGAAATGTAAAGACCACTACACTGGCATCAAAGACAGCACTCATTTACAAGGTTTCTTTTTTCCACTTTTTTTTTTTTTTACACGCTACTGAAGTACAATGATCAAACGGAAGATTACTGAATGATGTGACAGGGAATGGAGAGAGAAAAAGTCAAATGAAATGAGAAATACAGTACAGTATAACTGTAATATAGTTATTATTATTATATTTAACAGAGTCATTAACTTTCACAAAAATAGCAATAATAAAAATCCCCCTTTTCAAAACATCTGATAGGGGTCAGAATCTTTTTTTTATTTTAAATAGTTTTGTCTTTTAAAACAGTTTTAAATAGTTTGCAGGAAGCCATCTTTACCCTTGTTTTTCTTACTGATCACCCCCTCTAACATTTCACATGTAAAAAAACAACAACATCAGCATCCTATCATGTGTGAGTTCGGATAAAAGGGGAAATGCAGCAAGGATGAAAAACAACAAACATCTTTCCTTATTCTAGTCTTATTCTTAAATAGCACTCTTATTACTCGGCACATTATATATCTAAGTATCCGATCCAGTCTCCGCATGTAAGTCGAATAAACGTAGCAGCTACCGGTTTCATTCAGCTTCAGTGTATCAGAGAAATTTCACTATTGCTACAAAGAAACTCAGCTGTCAGGTCAGCAGATCGTAAGAATACGAACAAAACAGCCGGAAAACAATCCTTCGAAAGCACTCGACACGATTAAAGACTCAGCAGCGCCACGAGAATCCTTCATACGACCTTTAACATGTGCAAATAGAAAATGATAAATTATTTCTCACAGTGCAATGATTGGATTTCATTTCGCGACGATCTTATTTCGTCCCGGAGAATAAAATATAAATTAATTTATGTTCTCTGGAATACATCCCACAGGACTGAGGTAATGGTGCAAAACAGTTATTTTTCCCTAATTAAGCACGGACCACTTTAAAAATGTTCGGATATTGCAGTCAGGTTCCAAATCGAGCATTCTGAGTGTGTTAGAAAGCCTAGTGAGCTGCTCTGCTAAAATAAGATTTTGACTTTAAAATATTAAAACTTTGACATTTACTCAACTGAACCCTTGGCAAATACATTAATTTACACTTATTGTGCTAATACAGCTAGCATTGTGCCATTCTAACCAATCAGATGAGGTGGCACAATGCACTAGAATACCAATGAATAATAATTCTGTCTCTCAAAAATAGTTCAACTGTCACAGATAAGCACAGACTTGCCAAAAATGTACACATGAACATAATTATATTTATTACTTTTTATAGAAGTTCACTTTTTAATCCTCAGAATTTAGTCCAATCCGTTTAGCGAAACACATTCAAACGAGCACACATACCCAGTGTGGTGGGCAGCCCTAACTACGGCGACCGGGGCACAGTTATAGGTTAGGTACCTTGGTAAAGATCACTTCAGGGCTGACCCCAAGCATGAGAAATAGTGTGCTGTGCTGGGACTGCTTTCAGTGCCAAGAAAACATACGATGCTCCCTGGTTATTCAATCAAAAGACTGTTTAAATTGAAGATGTTTCACTAGGGAGAGCATAGCATGATGTAGAGAGTCCATGCAGGGAGCTCACTAGGTTTTCGAACACACCCATAATGTTTTTTTTATGACTGAGGACTATGGGAAACGAACAATTTACAACCAACAAACCTTGTAGCTATAAGAAAAGGTACAATGTAACAATAAAAGGAAACGTGAAACATAAAGGTGTGCTTTGGATTTCAGTTGGATTTCAGGTTTACACTGCTGATTTGTGTATACATTGTACAAGCTGTGCGCAGATCTCACTATCTAGTCGATATGCTGGTTTGCCACCTGCACAGTTAGAAAGCTGATAGTATTTACAGAGCGAGCTAACAGTGTTTATTGGGCTTTTGTCTGCTGTCTGGTATCACGGCTTTTGTGCTACAAATGGATTTCAGTTCCCGCACTGAGCCTGAAAGATTTTTTTTTTCTTTTTCTATTTCCAAACATATTTCGGATTGCACACAGTACGACCTCTAATACACCATCACAAAAATATGCTTCTCTCGGAGATGGTTTGATGCGGTGACAAGTAATTATTTACAGTTTCGTAACTTTTCTTTTTAAATCTCATTTCACAAAGTATTAAAAGCAAAGTAAGTTATCTTTTTATCCAGAACCAAAAAAAGACATTTATAAAAAAGGACTGTGAAAATATTTTAGTCCTCTTATTGCCCAAAATAGATAAATATGATTAACAAGACACCACACGAAACAAAGAACAGAGCTACTAAGATTTGTTAGATACCCCGGGACGTTCTTTTAAAGTTTGAAAAAACAGCATTTTTGAAGCAAAAGCTTTTTTTTTCTGTGTCCTCCTGTACGAAATGAAACTGAAAGAATGCAACAGTTAAATCTTACCAAGAGGGATGCGAACGTAGAAGCATTATTACATTAAAAAAGAGAACATGTACACTGATATAGTTCTTCGTAAAAGAACAGAATGAGAGACTGACTACAAGACCAAGAAAAAATCTCAATAAAGGAAAAATCAAGAAATGAAAACAAAGAACAACCTTACAACAGATTCCTACATCAGATTATTAGAATACAGTAGGATTAAAGAAAAAGAAAAAAGAAAAAGTAGAGTTTGAACTATAGTACAGCAGATTAATGTTTACGAATCTGTAAAGATTCCAACATTTTTACTCCTTAGTTGGTGCCATCTCGGTTTTCTTTGCCTTTTTCTTGCTGCAGTGCTTGACGTTGTACAGCCGTGATCTGTACAAACAGTTAAAAACTGCGACCTGCTTTTCCCGGACCCTCTGATAGACTCTGCTGAAGCAAATACAAGAATCACAAGTTTGAGAATTGCGTTGCTGGCTCATTAGTGTGCAGATTTTACTTTATGTAACTGAAGTTCTGCATTTGAGTTCCTTTATTGCCTTTATTGAAAAGTGTTTCCCACCTCTCATTTACTTATTTACATTTATGTATAACCATAACTGTTTAATTCTGAACAATAAAACTTAAACTGTTTGCTTGTTTTGAACACGGACAAGTACCATTATTATAGCCACATCTTACTTTAATGAAGGAAGTTTCATAAGCTGGCCTGGTGGGTGTTTTAGTGGGTGTGTAAACTGATTTGGGTATGCTCGTAGATCGAATACACCCATACATTCTTTGTCTGGATGCTTTTCTTTGTTGATTGCTCTTAAAACTCTAAAAACTCTATGGACTCTCCACCAAACCCCAACCAACAGCTGTGGGATGCAGTGCATGATTATCATCATGACGTCAGATATGAATAAGGTCCTGGCTCTTAGTTACCCAGACTGTACTGAGTCACTCCAACCTACACACCCTGGTTATCAGCTGGTGGTCATAATAATAATAACTCTAAACTACTACTACGCCAAAAATAACATTTATAAAAGTCAATGAGTATAAAAATAAGTCATTTATAAATCTAGATGACCAAATAGAATTATAATTAGAAGTCTGTAAATTATCATTTTCATTTTTATGTATTTTCTTAATGTTTTCTTTCATAAATTCTATCTATTTTTTCCAAAAATTTAACGTTCAAAAAGACACCGTCTCATTAAACAAGTCAAGATGTAAAGACAATCCTTCTCTTCCATCAGCATTTAACATAACTTTTATATCATAATTCAAAAGCTGAAAAAAATATTTCAAACATTTCTGGATTGAAATATTATTAACCTTAGTCCTGTAGATTAGATTCATGTATCCTACTCCTTTGGAGTACGCTAAGTCTGAAAGCAATGTGATTATTCTCTGGCTAATTATCCATTATGGTATCTCTGAGTCAATAAAGTTTAGGGAATATAAGAAGGAAGTTGTAGATTCTACACTGGAGACTCTTTTGGTTGCTTGTTGCTAGCTAATGTCTGTTTGGTTTGGTTTTATTGCTCATGAAGGTTTCATTTGCTCCCGTTTGTTGGATCATGTTTGTTTGCACATAATGTTCATTAGTCTCATTTGTTAGCTTAGAGTTTTGGTTCCTGATTAATTTGTTTAGCTTAGGCAGTTTGGTTAGCATTTACCATAGGTCATGTGCTTGCAAATCTTGTCTTGTGTACACTTGTCTAGTCATTTATTATTATCTCTGCGTATGTGTCGGCCCCACGTGCCTTATTTTAGCCCACTTCATTACGCTGTGTAGTACAAAAGGGGTTTTATTAATTTGATCATTTGTTTTGAAGATCTGATTGGATCGTGTCGATATATTTATATGGTGATGGATTCTAACATCAGCTGTTTAGAAAAGCGATAAAACTGATAATTAATTTCTAGAGGCATCACGTTGAATATGAAACATATTACTAATTAATTCATAGCTAATCTATGTGCATAGAGCTGGTATATGCAATAGAGAGCGAGTATATTAACAGCTTTATTTCAATCTGATTAGCTGCTTATTAAAAAGCACCACATTAAAAACTGTGTAATAATTAAAAACGATAACATTAATGTAACACAGTAAGTGTTTTAAAATGAAACATTCTTAAGAAGTTTTACTTCAGCATCATACATGTACATTTTTGTTACATTTAGAATGAGCACACTGCATTTATGAGTGACATCACTTATACAGCTAAACAATCGGACTCGTTGTCTTATTAATATTTTAATAATAGCATTAGAATGCAGACACTCAGATGCAGAACATGAGAAACATGCTAACACACATGCCACACACAAAGTGCAGGAGAATATCACACAATTAACACGGGTGTGAAAAACCTAGAACAAGCGTTATTTATTTTGTATTCATTCTGAACTACCTACAACAAGAATGGTACGATGTACTGTCAATAATAACAACAACAACAATGATTATTCCTACTATTATTATTATTACTGTGGTTGTAGTGGTTGGTATTATTGTTGTTAATATAATGCAGGGTAGCTTAGTGAATAACACTGTCGTCTCACAGCAAAAAGCCAAAGCTTTCTCTGTGGTGTGGCGTTTGTCTGACTGAGTTTCCTCTGAGTACTCTGGCTTCCTCCCACAGTCCAAAGACATGTAGTCAGATTAATTGGAGATAATAAATATGTCCTCGCTCCTTCTCTCTCTCTTTTGTGTGTGTGTGTGTGTGTGTGTGTGTGTGCATGTAGGTGTTTGTCTCCGTTTCCTGCAACAGACTGACAACCTGTTCAGGTGTCTAGTGTATTCGCCCAGTGTGTGTTCCATCATGAGCCTAAATTAGCTTAATAACTAGATAATAGATCACTTGACAGACAACAACAATAATAACAGTGATAATAAAGTAATAGAAATAATTTAAGTAGTGGATTCATATTAGTTCCAGATAATGGATTACTTCACAGATAATAATAATAATAATAATAATAATAATAATAATAATAATAATAATAATAATAATAATAATAATAATAATAA
>JAOTRQ010000032.1:1889122-1903731 GCA_028565875.1 Hoplisoma paleatum
TGTGTGTGTGTGTGTGTGTGTGTGTGTGTGTGTGTGTGTGTGTGTGTGTGTGTGTGTGTGTGTGTGTGTGCACATCTTATCATTTCGGTTTAATTTAAAGAGCAAATCTAAATCGGCCAGACTCCCCTGACCTTCACTACAGCCCGAGGTAGTGGTCAACCTCCAGCTGTCCATTCTCCTCAGAGACTCGCATCACAATGGTAGCGAGCCAACGGATGTCCGAGCGGCTGGCCTTTTCTTTGTCTCCCTTACCGATCAGCCCCGGCCAGATAAAGCAATAGTCCTCCACAAACACAGTTTAAAAGCCACTTCTAAATGCAATCCCCCCTTTCTCCCTCTCTCGTCTCATGTGCACGAGGGGATTGCTCCGTGGAAAATGTCACTGCCTGTCATTTTTATAATTTGATTTATACGTTGTCAGAAATCTACTTATGCCTCGCAGGCTGCTGGAGTCAAAAAGCCATCCTGGATCATTGTACAACAGATCGTCGCACATATTCTCCTTACAATTTCCTTTAATAACCCTATCCAAGTACAAGTACAAAGGAAATGGAATTTTAATGCTATCTTCAGCTCGTCCCGCCCTTCTTCCTCCTACTATACATACTTTACCACTCCACTTAACTATGTCAAATGCTTTTTTTAAATCCCAATTTCCTTTAACCGCAATTTTCATGTCAGTCCGTGTACATTTTTTCTTTTATTGACCTTTCTTCAGGAAATGTAGGGTTTCTTGAGCACAGTTGACAGAGTCTGCTTTCAACTGACGGGTGAGAATGTGATGTCTAAAAATAAGACACATGCCCCTTAAAAAATTTTTCTTTATTCACCAGCAAAATGCATTATTATAACAATATAGCTTTCTTCCTGTGAGGTTCAGCACGGCAGATTAGACTACACTCAGTCAGACTGCTGATTGATTATGTAACCGTCTATTATTTTTCTTCTCTACTGCCTGTATGCAAACGTTATACATGTACGGTTATAAAAGTGTTCATATATAGCTAGAGGTAGAAAATAAGTAGACACGTTTACCTAGATCAAACTGTACTTTTACTTAAGTATGTTTTGAGCTATGAAGTCTAATTCGACTTATTATCATTTAAAATGAGTAACAAAACAGGCTGTTATCACATCTGGGAAATAGAGCTGTGATACAGGTTGCTGGATTGCATTGATTATCAGCCAAAACCTTTTCCGAAGTCTGTATAAGCACACGGACATGGGCACAATCTGGGTACACACTGTGCAGGTTGAATATTTAAAGTCTTATTACGAAGTTCTTTTTATAATTTAAAGATGGCCTGGCTCTTAGTCTGCCTTTTTCATCCCAACGGTGCGCAGTTTTCCATACAAGTCGATCATCCATGTCTGCATGGACCTTGCTTTTTGCACTGGTGCGTGGTCATGTGGAGCAGGAATGGACCATTCCCAAACTGTTTTTACAAAGTTGGAAGCATGAAATTGTCTAAAATCTCTTGGCATGCTAAAGTGTTGTACTGTTGGGACAGTAGAGCATAGTGGGTAGAGCTTTGGGCTATCAACCGGAAGATTGGGGTTTCTCATCCAGACTCTGCTACACAGTCACTGTTGGGTCCTTGAGCGGGACCCTTAACCCTGTCTGCTCTGATGGCCAATCTTGTGCTCCGACCCCAAATACTAGCTGAGATTTGTGAAGAAAGATTCTTGTTGTTTTGTACATCTGTTTTGTGTACTGTGTGTCTTTTTTTTAAATATATATATATTTTATATGTACAATTTTTTGATAGTATTGTAAGAGAAGGAATTATAACTAGATGTAAGGTAAAGCACGAGGCGTCTCGTGAAGCTAAAAGTACTGAAGTTAAAAGGAAGTAAAAGAAAATAACTAAGCTAAAGTTTTTAAAATTAAAATGACCACATTTATGTTTACCAAGCTCAGAGCTTGCAAGTCTCGTCTAGAAATGTTAAAAGTGTTTAACGTTATATCTGCACATTTAAAAGTATTTTGTTACTCTTGGTGTTTAGAGGTGATTTATGACAGCAGAGATAATGACTTATATACTAGTTTCACATTGTTGTAGCTGAGATTGTGCTTAACAAAATCTTGTGTAGCACTTTAGGAAGAAAGGATTTTCAGTAGGTATAATTTCAGACTATCTCTGACTGAGTTGTTAGGCCTCAGTCTCCAGGTGGTTATTCATTTTAGAATTTAATATGTCAGAAAAAGCATACTGTATACTGTATACTGTATTTAAAACAAAATGAATATGGGTTTGGGGTGGCGGGTCTTATATGGATTAATTCTATACATTCTGTACATCCTTCAGAACTAAGTACTCTTATTAACCATGGTTACAGTACAATGCTAGTCTGTTTTTATGCAAGTTATGAAAGCTGTGGGTGCAGATAGGATTTAGGTTATTGCTCAAGGGGCCAACGGTGACTACAATGTCTAGATTTGAACTGGCATTCGAATTCTCTGACTGCCTCATTTCTGACTCATGATAATCCATCTTTACTATGCTCAATGATCGAAAGAAAGTCATTTTTGTATTAAAAGAGTCCAGAAGTCCCCTATATAATAATATTTAATAGCAAGGGTTGGTACATTGTTCATAAAAGTGTACTGATAAAACTGATAATGAATCCATAATGTCTGCCTGTCATTAAAGTCTGTCATAAGCAAAAGAAACATACCGGTAAAATCCCAATAAACAACAAGTTTCTAGCAAATACCTCAAAGGATTCAGGATTTACTGCAGTATTTATGTTACCCACCATGCTACCCAACGTGTGGATTCGCTTGTGTATATAATACAATAGCCATCGGCTACTGATGTATAGACCCTGACCAGCAGTTCCTAATGGCGTATCATAATGATCGTGTTTTCAGATCTGAGTTCTTAAATGATAAAATATGATTTTGTGAGGTCATCAAGTAAATAAGGGTCAGCATTTAAGGTTGGTTAACTACAAACGTGTCTATGGGGGTACAAAGTCAAAATGGGTAGCGTGCCAGGTAGGATGAGGCAATACAATGCCAATGCATGTCATGCCTCGTCTCTTGTTCAGGTATGTGACCATACCGTTCACCCAACAGGGTGAAACTTTACAGCACCCTTAAAGCTGAATCTGGATAGTAACAAGATATAACATTTTAAATAGCTACGTTTGGATGGATGCAGGCACTGTGATGTCATTAGCCCCAGCTATTCAGTCATAACTCCAGCCATCCTTCTCGAATCACTGCGAATTACAGCAGGGTTTTCTGATTATGTGCAGGGATCCTTCATTACATCCAGCACCCTGATATCTTTGATAGATTATTAAGCATCATCTTTTAGCTACATTAAGCCTTGTTAAGAGCAGTGTCGTAGTCAAGGATTACAAGGACATGATAACAGAGAGGACACAGCAGATTAAGAGTGGGGGTTTGTATTAATGAAGGTGTCATTTGTTCCCTGTGCTCTATAGACCCTTCTGTGGACACTCGGTAACGGTAAGAGCCTGCATAAAATAAAATGGAGACAGACTGAAAGAGAATATGAATAGAAATATGTGTGGGAAGATGCTCTTTGAAAGCTGGTCTCCCAGGATCGAGCTGAAGTGGCTCTTTGGCCCTCATGAATGCCCCGAGAAGTTGCTAATGCTGGCCCACTTGCATGCCATCTAGACCTCAAGAATGTCACTTCGTGTTTATTGGTACTTTTAAGGTGCTCAGCTCCTGAAAGCTTTAGTCTAAATGAGTAGGTGTTAGCCATTTTGTTCCTTGCATTACACCGTATGTCCATATGTACCTGACCTGCCTGACCTGGATTAAACTGATCATCATCTTCCATCGTCATGCACCTTTCAAACCACCTTCCCAAAAGTGTTGGACCAGCACAGACGGCTCAATCATGCTCAACCGGAAAAAGAATCCTTTTTTTAATCACCGTGCTTTTACACACTTGGGAATTAGTCCTCTACATTTTAACTTAATCTGTGTTGTTAAACACACATTTACACACCTTCAAACTTTAGTCGTTACATCTCGACTCTTGGAATTGATCCGCCAACCTTCCGGTCACAAGCTTGTTATCATAGTTCTATGGTTTTTGCATCCAGCATTTAATAAATGCCTTTAAGAATAATGTGATCATGTCCAGTGGGAGTCCAGGCGACATGACTACAGCAGTCTGTTGTTGCTTTTATTTGTTCCCAGGGAATCGTTACATTTTTATTAACACAAAATAACTTTATGACGACATTGCATGCAACTTTTGGGAAATTATATTCATTTGTCTAATAATGCTAGTAATTTTAATGGCTAAAATAGATCACTTTGTGAATAATTTTTTTTATTTTTGTTATTCTGGTGAGGTAGACAAGTTTTTTTGTCCACTTTCCTTATATATTGTTTGATTGTCCCCATATACAACAAACTTTGATACCGTGTATTGTGACAGTTTTCGGAGCTATTGTAGAATCGCTCTTTATGTTTATCAGTGATCCTTGACCGTCCATGCCACTGTCACTGGTTTACCACGGTTCCTTTATTGGTTAGAGAATTGGACTTGTGATCTAAAGGTTGTCAGGTCATGATTGTCGTGTCCTTGAGCAAGGCATCGAAGCTCTAACTGCTCCTAGGGTGCTTTGGCTACGGTAGCTCTCTGCACTGCACATGTGTGCTCACTGCTGCCCCTAGTGTGTGTTTATTATTGTGTGTAAATGTATGTTTCACAGCACGTATTGGGTTAAATGTTAGAAATTGATTAAAAACTGGAAAAAAACTTCTGAATTCTTGCACCATGTTAGATAGATTCTGACGACTGCAAGACATGAAAACAACACAAAACAAGCATTAGATACTTAAATATTTTAAGTATTTACCTACTCACAAGTGCATCTCTCTTGAATGTCATTCCTGGTCATTGTTTGTGATTTCATTGCTTCCTCATTAAAGACGAAGCACAGAAACAAAAAAGTCCAAGAATTCTGACTCCATTTATTGCCCAGTCTATCTGAGTAACCTTTAGATGAATTAGAGGCATCTGGGTCGACTGTGAGACCCCCTCTGAATGCATCTTCAAAGCCCGGCTAATAGCAGCGCGCAGCTGGGATTCGGGCCATCAGATTGATCGAGGCTGTCTTAAAGGGCAATTAAAGAGGGATAAAACACCTCAAGCTAAGATGTGGTTAAAAAGCAAGCCTTTAGCCTTTTTTTCCTTTTACTTCAGTTCAGAACATCTCTGAATATTGATCAGGGCTGAATTAGCAGCATTGAGCTGATTGCTGTGTAGGCTTTAATAGTTTCTCATTGTCACTTTTTACTGCCTGCGTTTTACATCCTTTTTGTGATTGTAGCGAAGTCAGTGCCCGGTTGCTTTTTACAAGCTTAATTTGTGTAGGAATTGTGTTGTATTACAGCTATTATTTGCTGAGCTCTTTTAAAATCAAGGACACTAAATTCTAATCGGACATTCAAGGTGCTGCTGCTGGACATGTGTTTGGGTCTCAATTCTGGTTACTTTCCGTGTGGACTTTGATATGATCTCACACTGGCTATTTGGGTAAACAGTGGACCTTTGGTGGAAATACACCTGGGAGCTGGTGCATGTTGTTTTACTAGTGAGGTTGGGTAAGTGTGTTGCACTGTTACCACACAGCAAGAAGATCCAGGGTTTGATCCTCAGATGGGGTCCTATCTATGTGGAGCATTTTAGTTTCCTCCGACAGTCCAAGAGCATTCAAATGAGGTGAATTTTAGATACAAAATGTTCATAAACGTGTGTACTTATAAATCTTGTTTAATAAATGAATACAAACCACTTGTAAATGTAACCCTACTTGTAAAAGTCCAATAAACAAAACTAACTAGCAAATAGCTGTAATGCAAGAATAAAGAAGAGTAATTGTTACCCAATGCTACCCAACATGTGGATGAACTCCTTCCAATGCAATACACAGCAGCTACTGTGACCATGACTACCAGAAGTTCCCAAGGATGAATAAATGAGTCTTGTCATCAGAGTAAAGAGTTCTTAAATCATAA
Source organism: Hoplisoma paleatum (assembly GCA_028565875.1). Taxonomy (NCBI): domain Eukaryota; kingdom Metazoa; phylum Chordata; class Actinopteri; order Siluriformes; family Callichthyidae; genus Hoplisoma; species Hoplisoma paleatum. Next base: position 1,895,139 of record JAOTRQ010000032.1, read on the forward strand.
ACTATGCATTGTGTGGGGTTACCAAGTAAATAGGGGTAACATTTATGATTGGTGGTGCTTTCTTTCAGTCTGTTGACTACATACATGTCTATAAAGGTTGAATCCAGGATTTCGTAAAGCGGGGGTCCTTATCCCTGTCTGCTCCAGGGTCTCGCTGAATCTATATTCCATACACTCTGGGATAGACTGTTGTACTATTTAAGTTTATCTTTTATATAAAAGCATTCTTATAAATCAAATCATATGGATCAGGCCTGATTCCAAAAAGAACAACCAGGTTCCTAAATACCTTTTGTTAACATGGATTTGAGCAGATTATCCAATATTTTTAAGGCAAATCTCATCATGCCATGTCAGGATGGTTGGCAGGCATTGTTCTTCAGGTCTTTTCCCGATCTGAGCCAAATCCATTTCAGCCACCACCATGTTTCACTGTATGGAGAGTGCTAGCTCCTTTCCTGTCAAAGACTATTTATGTTGTTAATCAAAGTCCAGATAGTCCAGTGGTCATTTTGCTACCCGTCAGTATACTAGAGCTTTTTGGGTGGACAGAAAACCTGTTCTTTCTTACCTTTCTGACGAACCCCAGCAAAGCTCTACACAGAAAACATGACACAGAAAGTCGCTTTGAGTATAAGATTAGTTTTATTTATTTAATTATTTATTTAGTTAAATCGTAGTCCCTCTTGACACAGGTGTTTATTCTCTATGTCCCTATATCCAATGAATACCAATTACAACAGATGGACTCCAATTCTGGAGTTCTAGAGGCGTCTCAAGGATAATTAAAGCAAACATAATGGATCTGACCACAGTTTGGAGTACTTTTGCATAAGGACTAAAAACTTCTGTGAATATGAAATAGTAATTAATGTTAGTTTTTGAGGAAATACGTGGACTGTAGGTAATAATAACAAAGCTGAATTAAATCAGAATGAAATATCACTACAATAAAGTGTACGGAAACATTAAGTCTTAATACTTTCTGTGTTAGGGTATCATCTGCATTCAAATCCATTATTTTATTATAATACAGTCTTTATATTTTATCCCTGTCTCCTAAAGCTCTCCATAATCCTGAGAGAATGTGGAACATTTTGGAATCTAAATATGGAAATAACAAACTAATATGCTATGTATCAGGCATAACATTATGACCGCTTTTCTACAGCGATGTTTTTGTAACTTGTGTATTTAGCCTCTTTTCAGAATCAGCATTAACCACTTCAGCAATATGAGCGTCAGAAGCTTGTCCATGATCGAATGAATGAACGAATGAATGAATGATGAATCAGATGTGTTATGGCCGCCCATGACCCAGTTATCTAGGCTAAGCTGTCCAACCTGCTCAAATCCTCACGGGTTATTATTATTGATTCCAGCATCAACTTCAATAATAAATTGTACACTTATTGCTTAACGTATGTCACTCACTATCAGGCATCGTGATGGAAATAATCAGTGTTATTTACTTCGCCTGTCAGTGGTTATAATGTTATGCGTAGTTGTTTAATAGTGGATTGAGGAACTGATTAATTTATTTAAGCTTATTTACTTAAACTGGTGAAGCTGTCATCATAAATACCAGAATATGTTTCGAAAGTAAAGGCATGTCATCTCTTATATGAGTTTCAAAAAGTGTGGGATAAATATAAAAAAATATGTATAAGTGTTATAAAAAATGACTAAGAAAATACAGCTGCTCGAGTAGCCTGCCTGCAGTCTCGAACCCAACATTAATGCTAATAGCAGTACTGTTACATTTTTTTGTACACCTTAAGATGTGTTTGTGTTATCAGGATAAGTGGAACTACGTTGAAAGTGAGAAATTAAGAATTTACCATATTTTTTCACCACTGTGCTTTTTACACATTTTGGAATTATTTCTCTACATTTAACCCAATCCATGCAGTGAAACAGACGCCAATGAATGCACACTAGGGGGCAATAGTGAGTACATATGCTCAGCAGTTAAGAGTTTGGTGCCTTGCTCTAGGGAATTTCAGTCATGACCTGTTGACTCCCGGAATCGAATCGGCAACAAGCCCAGTTCTCTAACCACCAGGCTACTGCAGTCGTTTGTAGATGTCCAGAAGATTGTTGGTTCAAGACCCATCACTACCACTGTTGATCTATGAAATGTTTCATATCTTATCTAAATTGACTTTTTTTTAGCTCTATGAGAAAAAAACCTGTCATTTAAACATCTTAAACCGACAATCAGGTGAATCTGTACAAATGTACCTGAAAGGACGTCGGTTTGCTTAGTCACGGTGCTGGTTACATTTGGCAGCGAGAACTAAAAGGTGCAGAAAGCTCTCCGTTTAGCCGAGCTTTTCATTTCTGCTAATCCACCTTGGCAGTGTTTCAGGGGCAGCGATTCAAAACGTGGAGATGGCTGTCGATGGCTGCGTAATGTATGTTTTCCCGTTTGATTACACAAGCAATCGTGTTGCACTTAATAAATGTTGAACTGTGCTTAGGAGACCGGATGGGTGCATATGAAAACATGAAGGTGGATGTGAGAAGGCCTTGGGCTGTTTGGACTGTGCAGGAGACGATGAATCAGCGCCTCGTTTGAACAGTTCTGCTATAACTTGATGTGAAGGATAAAAAAGGTGAATGTAAATAATCATTAGTTGGAAAAACGAGGAAGAAAAAAAGCAGCCAAGAGCCGAGAAAAATAGAAATAATTCTCTGGTATAGATTTACCGTCTCGCTGATTTGTTTTTTCTTTGTTTGTTTTTGTTGTTGTTTTCCTTTCTTGTTAGAGCGAATCATCTGTTTGGAAAGAAAAGCTTTTTATTCCTGGAGATGGTTTACATCCTGATTCGTGCCTTTGATCTTTTGATAAAGATTCGCACAAATCTGAAACATATGTTTGGTCTGTGTGTAGATGTAGGAGGCCGCTCGAGTTGTGGAAGCGACGCACCTTCTGCATACGTGATGTTAATTAGGCAAGAGTTAATCATTGATCTTTGAATGTAGCATATGCTCCAAAACATTAAAAGTCTGTGTGACTCACTGTGAATTGCTCAATTACATTCTATTAGCATTATTCCTCTCCAAAAGATGATATTATGAGTTCCCGCTCTCTCGCTGGCTGTCGCTCAGTCTTCGCCTGTGTGTAAACACGTTTGATGGTTTGATTTTAATCTGTCATGCTCCTTCAGTCAAGTGTGAATATTATGTGCTTAATGTAGTGTATGATTACCCGCAGGAAGGCTACATGCAAATGGGAAAGTGAACTTCGCTCCAAAGCATCATGCCAACTTGTAACTCTTATTTATTTATTCAACCTAATATGTCGGCACGGAAATCAGGTCAAATTTTGTTTTAATAGCCAGAATGGATTTATTCACCTGTGTTAAGTAATTCCTTCAGATCATCCAGTTTTTATTGTTTTAGACTTATTTGGTTATTTAGGATTTTAAGTCTTCTTTAAACATACACTGGTCAGTTTGTATTATTACTGGACTATATAACAAGTGCAATGTAACAATGGTCAGTACTTTTAAAACACTATTTTATACACTTTTATACATTTTGGGGTTATTCATAGATACATATTGCTTATGTTTACCTTATAATTATCTATAGTATCATTTAATTTTTATTGTTTACACCACTATCTTCTTTACTGTTACTTATTACTTACTATTACTTGTTTAACAGTTTTTGTGTGATAATGTTGCTGATGGAATCTTAATTTCTTTGAATGAACCTTCTAAAGGGATCAATAAAGTTCTATCTATCAATCCATCCATCCATCCATCTACTTATCTACTAGTATTGGTAGAGGTAATTAGTCATTATGATAAGTAGTATTAGTAGTATTAGTAGTAGTCATATTATTATTATTACTATTGTTGTTTGATTATGATTATGATGAAGTAGAAGCTGAAGTAATTAGTCATTATTATTATTATTATTATTATTATTATTATTATTATTATTATTAGTAGTAGTAGTAGTAGTAGTAGTAGTAGAAGTATTATAAATTGCACTACTAGTAGTTGTTGTATTATTAGTATTATTAGAAGCATTAGTAGTAGCAGTAGCAGAACTAATTAGTCAGTATTAATATTGTTGTTTATTTATTATTTATTATTATTATGTTGTTCATATTGGTGGGACATTATTAATATTATGATTTTGCCTTCACAAGGCAAAGGAAGGAATGCATCATCAGGGTGTGTGTCTCCATACACAGTGCTGATCCATGTAGGTCACGAGATGCATACAGCCTGCTATCCACCTGTCAGAAGGGGTCAGTAGTCACGAGGTTGCATAACACAATGGGGCAATTGGACACGCTAAAATGTCATGAGCAATTTGGGAGAACACAAACCATAAAACATGGTTACAAATACTTCTGATCATTGCTACGAATTCACTTTTCAACATGTTTTACATTTTTTGTAGAAAAACTTGTGTTGCATTGCATGTTGGGATTGGCTTCGCCATGTTTGTTCAGTCAGAATACAGATTAAATTTGAGATCTTTTACAAGACATCCTGGTTTCAGTGTATGTGAAATGAAATATTCACAGTTTCTGTCTTTGTTTCTTCCAATTCTCCACTTTGTGTTATCAGTTTTGTTGTTGTGTAGAATTAGAGCACAGCTCTAGTTTATTATTGGGTTTTTATTGTGAGTTTTTAAATGTAAAAATGTACTTTAAATGTGTCAACGAATAAACTGTCAGTTCCAGCACATGCATATATATTTTATTACTTGTCCTGGAAGAAACTGTATTAAAACAAATGTATCAGGAGCTACTAAGGACAGACACATTTAGGCTATTAAACAGGGTTCTCTTTTTTAATTTAAGATCAGAGGATTGTTTTCTTTTTTACATTATATAATAATTATTATTATTGTTCTACTAGCGAGCACTATAATTTGTATTTATCCGCATCCTTATCGCAAAAATTCAGCTCTTCTACGATGGATTATTAGCTCAATGTTTTAATTCTAACTTTGGCTTTTTGAATCTTGTTATGACCGCGCACCAATTTCTCAACCTGCCGAATGAAATATCGTACGGATGGTAGAATAGCGGGGGTGAATGGGTTCTGTTGGTGCTTCGAGTGAAAAATCCCCACTTTTCCAGCGCGCTGTGTGTGTGTCTGTTTAAGTAGGCCAGTAAAATTGATGGCCCAGTGCTGCTAGGTGACCTACATACGCGAGCCTGGGCAGAACAGATCCCTGAACACACACGAGTGGAGCTGGAGGTGTGAGCAGTTGTACTACCCATGTGCCTCGACACAAACGCTGATGTTTTCGGCAATGGCACTTACGAGAGAATGGGTTGCTTTTGGCTACTCGGTCGGTCATCTTTAAATCCCAGTGCTTCTGAATCTCGGCCTTTGTTATGAAACTAGTATTAATAATTGTGTTTGTTCGGTGTTAGACAAAATTAGACATTAGTATTTAGTATTATAAATGAGGATATTTTGCAATTTATCGCATAATAACACTGTACATTTTAATTAATTAATTAATATATTTAGTTATTAGGATCATCCATCCACTATTTAGTCTTACCAGCACTTAATCCAATTTAGGGCCACGGTGGGAGACAAACTGGACAAGAACACTAACCACTTAAAAAGGTCGCCAGTCTGTGGTCTCCTCTGTAATTCAAGCAATTTAAACCTCACTTATGCTAGGTTGCTGCTGTTGGGCCCTTGAGCGATGCCCTTAACTCATGATTGCTCAGACTGTATCCTGTAACCGTACTCTAAGTGGCTTTGGATAATGGCGTCTTCTAAATGCTGAAACGTAAATGCTATAGAGAACACACCCCTTTGCCGGTTGCGGCATCTCCAGTTATCCTGACCGCATGTCTTTGGACTGTGGGAGGGAACCAGAGCTCCTGAAGAAAACCCGCACAGACATGGGGAGAGCATGCGAACGCTCGCTGTGAGTTGACCGTGTGGATCTGACTGTATGTGTTTAGATTATGCCATAGATTATGTACAGAGAACCACGCCTCAATGACTTAGTCCGGTCTTTCCCACCCATCAGAGCAGAGCAAGAGCTTTAACTTTTATTGTTTATTGTCTCATATCACCCCCAGGTGTAAGCAGTGTCTCATTACAGTGAAAAAAAGCTCATGTGCGAGCATCATCTCATCCCTACCTGTCTGAGAAATACTATCTAATACTGGAAAGCTGGTCTGTAGTGCAAAAATGTAATCCAGGAAGCCTGTCACCTTATTTAACCAGAACATTCTAGATTTCTTTTTTTTAGTTTAGAGGCATTTCTCAATATCATCTCAGAAAAACCCTTCTGAGAAACCTTATATTCATTTCTATCTCGATATCATCCATCACTAGACCATTGCTCACATTCCTGGCATCAGATTTCAATCATCTTGGTCCTTTTATCAAGCGTATCGACACCCATCTGGACGACCCAGCCGGGCTTGGAACTGGCGTTCCTGTACAGGATTTAATTCAGCATCTCCAGTCAGCCTGCATGTCTTTGGACTGTAGGAGGAAACCAGAGCACCTGCATTGACACGGAGATAACATATAAACCCCACATCAAAAATTACCTTACCTGGGGATCGGATCTTGCTGTGATTTTTATTATATTTTGTACTATTTTAGTTTATTAAGATTTTAATGTCATGTTTTATATATGACAGGAAATTGTTACTTATAGCACATTACCATTTCGGCATTTAGCAGATGCGTTTATCCAAAGTGACGTCAAGTAAATACTTGAGGGCCTTGCCCAAGGGCATCAACCATGCATCGGTTAGGTGTTCTTTGGATTAATGGTTCTGTACTTTAACCACTAGGCTCTATCACACAAGGTTAATCAAGGTCATGAACAATAAAGTAGCTCAGAGTTTGTCTATTTCTCCTCTGTTAACCCAATCTGTGCAGTAAAACATACATTTAGACACACTAGTGAACAGTAGTGAGCTCACATGATGGGCAAGGTAGGCAGCCCTAGCCACAGTGCCCAGGATGCAACTAGGGCTTTGGTGGAATCAAACTAGCAACCTTCGATCACGAGCCCAGTTTTCTTACCACCAGGCCACGGCCGGCCCTCACTTCAGTTTGCATGTCTTGGAACTGTTCTAAGAAACCAGAGCGCCTGGAGGAAACCCAGACACGCACAGGGAGGACATGGGGCTCATCCCTGGGATTTATTCTAAAGGATGAGACCTTTTTTGCTCTGAGGCATCAGTGCTTGTTGTAAAACTGGACACAAAAACACAGAAGAACTGTGTGAAAAGTATCAGTGAAATATTCCGTCTGTTTTATGTCCCTCTTGTGCATATCTCAAGGACAACCAATCTGGCACCCCAGCTGAAAAGGCATAAAAACCTAACAAATGAGCGACCAGGTAATGAGATCTATTGGTTTAGCTGTTCAGAAGTTGACTGCTGGGAATTTGGAATGGCTAATTAGACCTAATGATTGAGGTCTCTTGGCCCATGTGAGAGCTAAAAGAGATGGGGTGAAAAGATCCAGATGCATTATTCAGTAGCAGATTAAGGTGAAGCTCTGTCTTTCTTTATGCTGATTTACGCTGGTGGGGATTAGTTAAGGAAGACAAAGTTTGTCACTCATTCTTTATCACAGCCATGATTAAAATGAAACACCTTCCTTGCTCTGTAGGAAGTACGACAGCAAGACAGCTCAGTAGATGTTTGAGGGATATTGACAGTGTGTTTTTTTCGCTGGTATTTTCTTTATATTTGGTTAAAATTGAAGCTCAGAATGATCCGGAAGGAAGTGCAGAGGATGCATAGTGCTGAGAAAATAATTTAAAAAGAAGGAAATGAATAATGTTGTATGGTACAGTTGTGTGTGTTTCTTTATAATCTATAGTACAGTAATGTTTATTCGATAAATAAGAATTTTAAAGAAAATATGCTTGTATTAAATCAAACATCATTTAAAACATCCGACAGGTTAAGTGGTAGTGGGTGGTGGAAGTTCTGGCACTGATTTATTCCATTTATTCTATTATTTCATATAGGATGATAGATTTTACATTTAACAGAAGTCTTTATGAACCTTTTACATTTTCAGCATTTAGCAGACACCGTTATCTAATGTACGTCGCGCATTACATTTACAGTACACAGTCTGAGCAATTGAGGGTATAAGAGCTTTGCTCAAGTGCCGAACAGCAGTAATCTAGCAGTGGTTAGGTTTGAACCTCCATCCTTTGGATTAATAGTCCTATACTTAGTAGATTTACGGCTGGTCCCTACCTACTAAAGTAATCTGTAAGTAATAGAAAGGTAAATATTGGTCGTTCTAAGTGTAGGTATTGGTCATAATGTTATGCCTGATCATTTATAACAGTGTTAAAACTCCTACAGATAATAACCAGATGCTCAGGTCCCTAGTTCTGTCAGGATGTACTAGAAACTAGGGCCGGGACTTAAACGCGTTAATTTCGATTAATTAATAACAAAGATTTTAAGGCGTTAAAAATTTTATCACAATTAATCGCATTTTGGAGCCGGAACCTTTGTATTCGCTCTCCCGACTACATTTCCCGGCATCCTTTGCATCGGAACTCCAACTATGGAAAGCCATAATGATCATAATACTGTGTA
>JAOTRQ010000032.1:1917976-1928501 GCA_028565875.1 Hoplisoma paleatum
ACACACACACACACACACACACACACACACACACACACACACACACACACACACACACACACACAGAAAGAGAGAGGACTGTGGGAGGAAACCGTGCCGCTTTATACAGATGTAAATGATATTTAATAACATATATGGATACAGACAACATAAAATTATAACCTATATATTATAATATTTTCATCTATGTTGGTGCGCACAATTTATTGTGGATTTTATATATGTTATAACATTATGTGCATCTATAACACATATCCAGATGACACATGTATGTAATAATTGTACATCATATTACATGTATTACATATCGGTCATATATAAAAAGAAAACATTGTGTTCTTCTTCCACGGAAATCGTTCATTACACTTCTGCAACTCCTGGCAAAAAGCCCACCGTGACCCAAAACAAACTTGTGAGCAGTGCCAGAATGCCATGGTGAAAGTCAGGTCACATTAGCAGAGACTGGCTTGGAGTGGGAGCATCAGGTGACACTGCGGCCACTCATTACCAAAACTCCATTGGATGTGCGATGCTGGAACAGCATCATGGCTCTGTGACAATCCATCCATGCAAGATTTATCCACACTCCCTGAATTGTGTGGTATTGACCAGAGGGTCCGGTGATAAATTCCCAACCAGTTCTGTTAGCAAGCTGTTTGTGAGCAATGGATTACAGCAAGGTTTTATTTATGGAGCTTTAACATGCCATACTGATCCCTTTATCGCCACTACGGACAGGCAGCCATTCTTTCCCTTAGCGTGCTACAGTGGGGAGTGTGCAGGGTGAACATTTGGACAAATCTCACACGACCAATCAAAGGAACGACAAGGGCGATGGAAGCTGAGGATATTCTAAGCTTACAGGCTTAATGTTACAGTTAGGCATTACAAATTCGACCGAATCGCAAAGAACTCAATTTGCTGGTCTATTGTCTTTATTAAAATTATAACTTTTAATTGAAATTAAGTTTGTATATGTATGATTTACTCACTCACACACTCACACATACCGTCATGATTGCGAGGGACTGCTGGAGTCTATCCCAGCTTATCAAAGGTGCAAGACAGACAGTTACACCCTGGATGGGGTGCCAGTCCAATGCTGGGCACACACACACACACACACACACACACACACACAAATACACCCATTCATTTACAGGGCAATTCTGTGTCTTCAGTGAACCCGACTGCATGTTTTAGACCTCAGAACCCAAGAACTAAAGACCTTCTTTCTGTGAAGTGACAACACTGCCCATATGAATGATTTATGTAAATTCAATTCATTCAAATGATTCCCCAGGTCAAATAAGGAGGATGAGTCCCCACTGAGACTGGTTTCTCTTAAGTTTGGTCATTTACGCTTGCCACTCTGTGGCAACGATTTTAAATTTGATCTTTTCTAACCATCTCTGGTGAAAGTGCAGTAAAAAACAATCAATATATTCTTTAATAGTGACTTTACTAATTACTAATGTGCTGGTGAATAAATTGAGATCAACAGCCACTTACAGTTCTGTGACATGATATTTATGATTAAGTGTGGCAGCATGACAGCAATGGGGCTTAAACCAACGACCTTTCATGACAAGACTTCAACTGATATCTTTCACTGATTTATTACAGAGTTCTATCAGTTGCTTTCAAACTATTATTTATTTTATTTACTGAATCAAAAAGCTACACACTGACTTGAAGTTGTTCAAAGATACCATTATAGTTTTTTTTAATGGTTATAGTTGTGGTTACTGGTTATAACCGTTATAGTTTTTAATGGTTATAATTTTGGTTATAACCGTTATAGTTTTTTTTTTTTTTTTTTTTTATTTATTTTTTGGTTATAACATTATAGTTTTTTAAATTGGTTATAGTTTTGGTTAATAGTTATAATTGTTATAGTTTTTTTAATGGTTATAGTTTTGGTTATAACCGTTATAGTTTTTTTTAATGGTTATAATTGTGGTTAATGGTTATAACGTTATAGTTTTTTAATGGTTATAATTGTGGTTAATGGTTATAACGTTATAGTTTTTTTAATGGTTATAGTTGTGGTTAATGGTTATAACCGTTACAGTTTTTTTAATGGTTATAGTTTTGATTATGGTTATAACCGTTACAGTTTTTTTAATGGTTATTGATATCTTAGATGTATATAAGGTTACTTATTGTATTGGTAAATGTTTTATGTTTAAACTTCTAGTTTTTTTTCTGTACTGAGTGACTTAGTATCCCCTTGCTGTTATAACAAAGTACATTTCCCTACTGTGGTACTAATAAAACATTAGTTTATTTTAAGTCTTAATCCAGACCTGTAGCATTCTTATGGGAAAGAAAACATTCTCTATGTAAACGCTTGGTGCTACCAAGAGCTTGGTATGTCAGTAATTAAATAGTGCCAACGAAAATGAAAAAAAGAAATAAATCTGTCACAATGTCTGTCCAAATCAGCAGATTTACAAATAAATTCGAATGTGTCAGTTTTCATTAAGGTGCATGTGACAGACCACCGTGACAGGAAACTGAGTGTTTGCCTGGGTTGTTCGTCGCCAGATGAACTGGGATTAGAATTAATTGGGTGGGTTCTCTCTAACCAAGCCACTCAAAAGCTCAGTCATTGTTCCCTTTCCACCCCCCACCCCACCCCCTACTTATATTTTCTGATCTCAGCTCTCAGCAGTCTGTAAGATCCAAAATCATAATGAAATAAGCCCTTCAGTAAAATAAACATTTGTGGGATCAAGCGAGTGATTTGGGGGTGTCGGGCTCCGGACTGTCATCCCAGTTCATCTCAAAGGGATAAAATAAGGTTGAGATCACGACTATCTAAAGAGTTTTAAATGACATTCCAATTTATTTCATTAGTAAACTATACATACTAATTCATCTCAAAGGTATTCGAGTTTGGGTTCATCTCAAAGGTATTCGAGTTTGGGTTCATCTCAAAGGTATTCGAGTTTGGGTCTTTCAAAGCACAATTAGCAAAGTTTGTATGTTAGACATGACAGACTGGCTCTCAAGTGAAATCTGAACAGTTTAAAAACATAAGCCAGGTTTCTACACAGAAATTATCTTTATTATTTATTGTATAACATTTTTAACAAGATTTATATCCCTGATATCAACAGGTTCGACTGATTATTTATTAGAATTTATTTATTTATTTTGAATGACTGAATGACTCTGGATGACTGAATGATTAGGGACAGTGTAGCCTACTAAATAAATAAATTCTAATAAATAATCAGTCAAACCTGTTGATATCAGGGATATAAATCTTGTAGGTGGAGCATTGGGCTGTGAACCCAGTTGGGGTTGGGGGTTCAAATCCAGGCTCTGCTACACTCCACTACACTGTTTGGTCCTTGAGCAAGACCCTTAACCCTGTCTGCTCCAGGGGCGGCTGTACGTTGGCTGACCCTGCGCTCTGACCCCAACTTCCAGACAAGTATGTGAAGAGAAACATTTCATTGTGCTGTACGTCTGTATATGTGTAATGACAAATAAAATTTGAATTTGATTCCACTGTAAAGCCACGGTTTATGTTCCACAATGTTGGGCCCTCAAGCAAGACCCCTAATCTTCAATTTCTTGCAGTGGATTCTGTCTCACTTGTAAATCTATTTCTGCTGAATGCTGAAATGGTATTAATGCTAAATAATTTTATATTATAGTTTAAAATAAAAAAAACATTCCACCGGTCAGCTGGGCACCAAAATAGCCACTAGATGCACAGGCAAGTGCACTTTGTTGCATGTCTAAAGCTGGGATAAATAGGAGGGTTGGATCAGCAAAAGTTTCCGGCATAAACACTATAATAAATCTATAATGCAGATCATGATCCACTGTGGTAACCCTTGCTTTAAAAATACTCATTGATATCTCATTCCGAAAATAAAAAAATACAGTTATTTAAGCATAAAAATGTCTAATAAAGCTGATGATTGTTTTTTTATTAAAGTTTGGTCACATTCAATAGCATAAGCTATCTAAAAATTTCATGTATAAAAGAGAACCCCTTCAGTCACGTTCTGTATAGAAATAAATACCAAAAAAAATCTCTGATGCTCCTGTTTACATTTCAGCCTCCTAGAAAAATAATAAATCTGTCATAGATTGGAGAATGTGGGCAGGTGATAGCAGAGTAACTGATAGATGAATATGCCACACAGCAAGCGATACAGAGAATAAACTAAAACACCTGGATTTCAATAAACAAAATATCAATCTTCCGAAAGCGTGGCGGGTTTGATGTGCATCCTATTATGGCGGCTGCAGATGTACGGAGCTGATAAAGCACATTAGGGGTTATATCAGAGTGTTCATTTCAATTACAGCTCCTGCCAGGCTCCCACCCCCTGCAGTTCTTTATTTAGTGCACATGCTAAAGCCTTCATAAGGCGTATTCAATAGCACGGTATTCAGCACAAAGAGGGGAAAAGACTGGCTGATCTAATAACCATCTGTAATATAAAACACTACAGTTTCTGCTGTTTTCTGATAACTTGGCCTTTTTTTGAGGCGAGGTAATACCAGGGCACGGTTTGAATACTGTTATACATCCCTCTATTTATTAAAGCTTGAATTAACATGACAGGGAGTTTTGTCGAGGGAGTCTTTACAACGGTTCGGGGAGCGCTTGCGCACGACAGTAATAGTCTACAGTTAATATAGTTGAGTGATGCAGGTTTCTCGCCGTTTTAAAGCGGAACAAAAGCGGTTTATTCAAAGCATGAATACAAAGGTAGAGTTGTAAAGCGTGAAGTGAGAGGCACTAGAGATGAAAGCTGTGTTATTTGAGATAGTTCCGCGGATGAATTAAAACAAAGGAGGCTGGGAAAGAGATCCCTCGTTGTTGACAAGAGAAAGATGAACCACTCTTACTTTTCCTCTTCATATTGTAGAAACTCAAGATGTGTTATATTATTATCCTTTCTTTTCATCATTGGCCCTGAAATTTTACGTCTGGCCTTTTATTCGAGCAGATGATTTTCTTTGCAATGCAATTACTGACTGCACGATTTCTCGTAAAAAAAACCCTGCACATCAGGTTTCAATAAAAAGTGCCATCTCTGGACCGTCCTTGACCAGACATTATATGGTTATTACATATTATATTCAATTCAATAGCATCTGAAGCACCTGTTACATCCACGGTTTATCACCTCCCTTCTACCCCCAAGTCCCCAAGTCTCCTTTATTACACAAATCTACCAAGATCGATACTTGATGACCAAATGTAAGTGAACACACTTTCTTTTTATTGTTTTGGGTCAAATGCAATCTTGACACAGAATGATTTTTCTTTTCTCCTTTCGGCTTTTCCTATAAGGGGTCACCACTGCTGATGATGCACGATCCGTGTTGATACTCGGCATAGTTTTTACACCAGGTATCCATCCTGACGCGGCCCTGCTTGTCTATCCGGGGTTGTGACCGGCGCTACAATGTACCGTTTTGTGCATCATAGTGGCAAAGTACATATTCATACAAGACAATTCAATGTCTATAAGGAACCTGTGTGCATGTTTTTGAACCATGAAAGGAACCCTGAGCATCCTGAGGAAATCCACAGGGGGGGACTAAACTCAGGATCTCACATTAACATTAATCCAAAGCGACTGGATTACACAGAAGACCGTTTTCTTTTTGAGCAATTGAAGGTTAAGGGCCTTGCTCAGGTGCCTAACAGTGGCAACTTGGTGGTAGTGGGACTTAAACCTTCTTGTGTAGTCTATGCCATGTCATATTTCTACTGCTCCAGTGCTCCTGTCTGGAACCTACCAAAGATTCGACTGGTGTGTGTTTTTTATTTGGTGTCTAGCACAGTACATTATAAACAGCCTAAGGGAGGCAGTTCATTTTTAAAGTGACCGGTTAGCAAGGACAGTTTCTGTCAGAAATAAACATGACAACTAAAACCCGGAGTTTCTTGTACGGTTTATGGGTTCCCAATCTATAAACCAGAAAGACAGAACTGGGTCAGAGCAATTACAGCTCTAAATTAGTTGTTTTAAAGCATATAAACACAATGTTTCCAAGTCTTAATGCCTTTTTCCCCTCCTTGTCTGCCTGGTTTTGAAACACAGCCCAAGGCTGAACATGAGAAATGTCTTATTACACAACTTACAGAAACAGAAACATCCTCCAAACAGTTTGAATTAGCCAAGCGACTGAAATAGCTGCTCAAGCTGGACCCCAGAAAGGAGAAAATCTAACAGGGGGTGTGTGGGACATCTGGTTTTCAATAGTGCAAATACTCTAATTTATTTGGAATGATGCTGTTTTGCACTCTTTTCCTGCACTGCCGTGCTTGGAGTGCCGTCACGAGGGGTGGTACTCTAAAAATCTGCCCAGTGCAGTTCTATTTTCATATCCACTTATGTTACTGCCTGACAAAACCTGTTTTCTTAATGCAGTGCAAGTGTATTTTCTTATATACTCTCTCGTACCGTCCTTGACCCTTTTGTCCGTGTTTGTTTTTGATGCCTTCAGACATTTGTTTGGACAGTTTGGGAAAAAAACATTTTGATTGTGAGGTATTTATTTAAAATTAAATAACAGAATATGTTAACAGCCAATGTTTGTTTTTACACACAATAGGTTAACTATTATGTGCAACCAGTTTGACCATGTCCAAATTGTCGAGGCAAGATGACTGGGTCCGAGCATAACCTTTAAAACACAAAGCTGATCAGCATATGAACTCGCCTCATGCCAGAGGAAAGATGTGCATATACTGCAAACATCTCACTCTCTTAAATCAGGACAGGGAAATGGATTCAGTAGAGAGGAACCAAAAGACAATTGGATACAAATTGGATGTGTTAGAAATTGTGAGAAAAAGGTGAAGAAAAATGCAAGAATAATGGATGGAACAATGGTAATGGAGTTAGGGGCGGCCAAGGTTCATTGATGCGTGTGAAGAGCGAAGGCTGGACTCGACAGACGAGTTAATGTAGTTCAAATTGCTGAAGAAGTTAATGCTGGTTCTGGTAGAAAGGTGTCAGAAAACACACCACATTACTGTTGTAAAAGCAAAAGAAGATCAACACATTACAAGGAAATATTAAACATTTTGAATATTCTTTTCACCACTGTGCTTTTTACAATTAACCACATTATGTACACAAACACTAGGGGGCGACAGTGATCACACTGCGCCCTGCACGTTTAGAAGCTCAAGAAGCAGCTAGGGGTTAGATGCCTTCCACAAGTGCACTTCAGCTATTTGTTCCTGTCGAGGTAACCTTCTGATCCCAAGCCCTAAGATCTAACCACCAGGCCACGGCTGCCCTGTTCATTAAGGTACACTATATCGCCAAAAGTATTCGCTCACCTGCCTTGACTCACAAATGAGTTTAAGTCACATCCCATTTTTAATCCATAGTGTCCAATATGACGTTGGTTCAGCCTTTACAGCTAGAACAGCTTCAGCTCTTCTGGGAAGGCTGTCCACAAGATTCAGGAGTGTGTTTATAGGGATTCTTGACCATTCTTCCAGAAGTGCATTTGTGAGGTCACATTCTGATGTTGGTACGAGAAGGTCTGGCTCTGGGTCTTCATTCTAATTCATCCTAAAGGTTTTTCTATGCGGGTTGAGGTCTGGACTTCAAGTCAAGTTCATCCACACCAAACTCTGACATCACAGTCATGTACCAGTGGAATCCAATCACAGTTGAGATCCTGAGAGCGACACTTTCTTGTACAAGTTTTTGTAAAATCAGTCTGCATGCTGAGGTGCTTCATTTATACACCTGCGGCCTGATTCCACTCATTTGGATGGGTGAGCGAATACAATTGACAATATCGTGCATCTTCTCCTTAGTAAAGTTTAAAAGAAAAAAGATGATCGGTTGATATAATTTGATCACAAACTGATATAGCAACAGTTGTACTCACTCCACTAAACCACTGAACAAAGTCATTACACACATATTCATTAAAAATCGAAAGGCTGAGTAAAGATCAGAAAATCTCTGAAAGAATTATTGTACCTGTGTAAAAATGTGTTGACTCAAGACGTCGGAAAGGAGATCTGGGTCAAAGCAAATGCCAAAAGAGAAGAAGACCAAAAAAAAAAAGCCATAAAGTGAGCGAGAGAGACGGAGAGAGCAAATATGTACCTCAGCTGTTTTGGTGGTTTTTCCATTATGTTTCTGAAATGGACTGAGCAGGTAAAAGAGCTTCCTTTCAGATGAAGCGTAGAGGCAGAAATGAGTTATAATGAATGAATGCATCAGAATGGGATTCCTAAACCATACAGCGCCCGTCAGTTTGAAAGAGGACCTTTCACTTTGAGAAGTTGCACGAAAGCACTGACGTGAGTGACCCAACCCGAAAAAAAAATAAAAAAAGATTTCCCCATTCTGAAAAAAAAATCTTAACAAAAGAAAAGTCGAATCTCTATAAAGACAGTGTGTAATTTTTATTGACAGCTTTAAGACGCCTTTCTTTGGTTTTTAAAAGCCGCTCCTCATTAGAATTATCTTCCATCCTGCTTTTTTTTTTCTTACAAGCTTTCGCTCTTTCTTTCCTTTTCGTTGCATTAAGCAGTGGCGCTGATTCAGTAGCAGTGAGTTTGAACTGAATTATGCATTCATTAAGTCATGCATATGCATTGATTGGGAAGTTCATGAATATCTATCACGTTTCCGTTTGCTTCCCTCCATTTTCCTGATGTACAAAAGGGCCTGGCCTACAGGCTCGAGCACAGAGAACAAGTGGTGCGCTAACTGTTATAGAAATGAAATACAGTGATTCTAATTAGCGGCTAAAGAGATACAGACTCTGCTGCAGCTGCACTGACTGTCAAAACTGTCACGAACAGATTGAAACTATTTCGACACTAAATGAATGGAAAAAGCTTTAAAAGGTGCTTTATTTAGAGACTAACGTGTATTGAGAATAAACATTTATATTAATACACTCATTTAATCACATAATATATATCAAATATTTGAACATTTTAGTTTTAACGTTGTATTTCCACATCTGTTACGCTGGTTGTGCAATGCTTCATTGGGGGTTCAACCAAATCCAGGTTCTGCTACACAGCCACTGTTGGGTATTTGAGCAAGACACTTAATGCCATCTGCTCCAAGGGGCGATGATGGCTGACCCAAACTTACATACAAGCTGGGCTTTATGTTGTACATCCGTATAAGTGTAATGACAAATTAAGGTTTTTATTCTGTAGTTTGCTTCTGTAGGTTCTGTAGGGGGGTGATATTAAAAGTGTTTTCGGACTGAAATTCATAAACAATGATTAGTTACGTTTATTGTTTCTTGATTAAAACCAATAAGAATCATATAAAATAAAAACTCATAAATAGCTGCCACAAATAGCAACAACTAAATTCCTTCAACCTAATCATTTATTTTAAACAGGCACTCAGTAGAATCTATTCGAAATAAAATGCTTTTTATTTGTCATTACACATATACAGATGTACAATACAACGCAATGTTTCTCTTCGCATATCCCAACTTGTCTGGAAGTTGGGAGTCAGAGCACTATAACAGGGTCAGCCAACGCACGGCGCCCCTGGAGCAGACAGGGTTAAGGGTCTCGCGCAAAGACAGTGCTTGGATTCGAACCCCCAATCTTTGTGTTCCTAGCCCAAAGCTCTACTCACTAGGCTTCACTGGCCGCATTCTCCCCAATTAACCTGCAGAGGCAACAACTGCACCAGTTACGAGAAGCCCTGCTCCAGCTCATCCCACCCAATTGTTGTTATGTAGCCGTCAAGCTCAGCTCAGATTCAATACAATGCATGTCTGTGGGAGGAGGATAGTGTCTGGCAACCTGTTCCGAGTATACCCAGAAAGACTCGCCTGGGCCCGGGCACAATAGAACAGCCTTTGTATGCCTCCCCTATAGCAAAAAGTGTTAAACGCCTTCCTCAAGGGTTCAACAGTGGCATCACGACAGAGCTGGATACCATTAAGTCATGAATACAAATGAAATCAAACATGAAATGATACATTATAAACATGTATTTATATCAAGCTCAGGCTAATTAGTAAACAGGTTAGACACATGTTTTATTGGGTTTGATTATTTTATTATTTAAAATCAAATGAAAAAACCTCAAAATGATGCCTCCGAGCCATGATTTTATAACCTGAGTATTATAAATACAGTAAGGCTCAGAAAAGCAGCAATTTCACCAGTGTGTTCGCAAACTGTGAAAATAAACTTACAGCTAATGAATGACCTTGTGGTTTGGTTAACCAGCACAGGATGTGATAACAGTTTGTCCACATAAAAAAGCCATAAATAAATTATTAAGAAACACTAAACCACTTCGGTGTTAGTGGTCCAGTAAGGAACAGAGAGGGCAGAGCGGCTAATAATGAGATCGAGTGAAATACATGTGAGAAATGCCCGGCAGACTATGACACCTCATGAGATGTTAGCATTACAGACTAAAAACAGATACACAGCAGAAGAGAGAGAGAGAGAGAGAGAGAGAGAGAGAGAGAGAGAGAGAGAGAGAGAGAGAGACGGAGGGAGAAATGGGCG
>JAOTRQ010000032.1:1931632-1946010 GCA_028565875.1 Hoplisoma paleatum
TTAGTAGCAAAATAATTGCGATTAATTGCGATTAATTAATTACAGACCCTGTAATTAACTCGATTAAAATTTTTAATGGAGTCCCACCACTAAATATAATATAATAATTATAATAATAACAATGAGGGGGAAAAGCTTACACAAAGAACCTGAAAATGAAATCCAGGACCATTCCACCGGGAAATGGACCCCGGACCACGTTTTCAGTTCAAACCTTTCACAAGATTTGTACCACTTTTGAAACTTTGCTGGTAAATAACAATTATTGACATAATGAATTTTTTTTTCTGGGTTTGTAGGAACTGATGCAAAATTGATGTCAATAATACCTCTGCCGACCTTGAGAGTTTGATCACACCAAACTTGCTAACTTTTGTTAACTAAATAATTACAAATTATGACAATAATTTGACCTTATAGTGACTGTTATGATGCCAGGAAATGTGGATGAGCTTATTGAGTATTACATTCTAAAGTGCATTGTTGTTATGAGCATCTGTTCACCTTATAACTTATGTTAAAAATTTGTGCATCTGCTTATGCTTTTTTTAAAACAATATTCTTTCATAGAGAAAAAAGGTACCGTCATTGAGTGTCCAGAACCAAGGGACGTTGCAGCTGCAAAATAAGAGGGTATTAGCTGATTTTGTTAGCATATGTTGTGCATAAATTAGAGTCGTTTTTTCTTTGTAGCCATCAAGCTCACTTTTTTTGGTTTCTTTAGAGACTGTATGGCAGACCTAGTACCGAAACTCAAAACTTGCCTTTTGTGTCCTGGGCTGTTCTGTGCACCTAACAATCATTTAGACTGTCCCTTGGTTCAAGACACCCAGTGACGGTACCTTTTTTCTCTATGAAAGAATAAAGTTGTTATTGAGCAGAGATGGCGCTGCTGATATTCTCTTAACTTCCAAACACAGAAAACATGTTCATAACCTTGTGTGTGTGTTTGTGTTTGTGTTTGTGTGTGTGTGTGTGTGTGTGTGTGTGTGCGTGAGAGAGAGAGAGAGAGAGAGAGAGAGAGAGAGAGAGAGAGAGATAGCTTAAGAAATAAGGTTACCGGTTCATACCCCACTACCACCAAGTTACCATTGATGGGCCCTTGACCCTCAATCGCTGGTGTGTTTGTCTCTGCACCCTGCAACAGACTGTCTACCTGTTCAGGTGTTTAGTGTATTCTCTCAGAGTGTATCCGACTGTGGGCATTATTAGCATTTAGAACACACACTTTTATCCAAAGTATTTAACAATCATGATTAAGCACAATTTTGGACAAGTGTTAGTTTAGGGTCTTGGTCAGCGGTCCCAATCGTGGCAAAGGTGAAGCTTGAACCAACAACCTTCTGATTACTAGTTTAGTAATATTATGACTGTGCTACCACTAATGCAGGTTTATTATTTATTATTAATGATTCATTTCAATATTCATTATGATGTCACAGTGTGTATAATGCAAAGCCTTTTCCAGAAACTGTTGTCTAAAGGTACATAAAATAAAGGTAACCACAAATCTTTGAATCTTTTATATGTTAGCAACAAATATTTTCCTCAGAAGTAAGTGACAGTAAGTAACTTCCCTCAAGTACAGAAGAAATGCTGAGCTACATTCAATTCCAAAAAAATCATTCTTGGTAGAAAGCTGCGTCTACAGCAGCTATAGATCACCAAGCTGGCTTAGTCACCACAAGCATCTGGGCTTTCAAACAGACTCGCCAGCACTCCGACTCCGCCAGACGGAAATGGAAAATGTCAGGCTCAGATTCTTCACAATAATCTGCAGCCATTCGACTGATGTATTTATCCCTGTATTACCAAATCGAATCAAGTGTGGCCCCTGTGATGAATAGTGACGGGGTGAGCCACAGAGGCACCAGCAAGTAGAAAAAAATAAAGAACAGAAACCCAAAACATGAGCAAAGTGTTTTTACAATATTATTATAGTGTTTTTTTTAGCTATTAACGAAACAGAATTCATTATTAGATTAATAATACAGAGTCAACTGGTGTAACCTAACCCCTAACTGCTCCCCTAGTGTGGTCACTAATTCCACGGCACAAAACTGGCTTAAATATGGAGGAATAATTCTTACATATATATATATATATATAAGAAATTAAATATAACCACAAATGCAAATTTATGAGAAATAATAAAACGGAATATTATAAGCATTTTAGTTTTATCTATTTTATTTTGATAAAATAAATAGGGGAGTGTTTGGTTAAACTTGTATCATGAATCACATCATTGGTAATGTGTATTTTTTTAACTCTGTATTTATAACATTTGTGTTTCTTATGACCTCTAAAAGCAAGAGATGATTGACAGGCTTTATGAACCGAGTTGTCAGAGCCGAGCATCAGCTGTAGTGATAGAAAACGCATCATCGTTAAATTTTAAAACACTAGAAAATAACACATGTGAACTTAACTCTGACATTTAAAGTTAAAGTGCCAACTGTCAGGTTTAGTGCCAGAAGAAGGAAGGTTTCTTTTTTTATTGATTGGATGGTGTTCTAAAGCTTTAATGGTTCAATCAAAAGCAAAATGTGTTACTTTTACTTACTTTCTCATTTAGGTAAATAAATAATACTAAAGAAAAGACTTTCATCTATCTCTCACATTCATACTTTTAAGCTGTAGCTCAATTCACTGAGGTAATCCATTTTGTCCACTTTAATACCTACCGACCAGTTTCTATCACTCCAGCACCGAGATTCTAAAATCCAACTATGTAACTTTTAGCAACAGTCCTAAGCCAAAATAAATAAAAGGATTGGATCATAAAGGGCACCCATCATGAAAAAAATCATGCCAAATTAATAATGTTGACTTCGGTTAGCATCATTTACATGAGCACCTTGTTTTCATGATAGATCATTTTAGGATCTGCGTCTATAAACAGCCAACCTTTTTTTGTAAGTGATGGGCGTGGACAATATTCTAGTATAATATTTGCATATGTGTGTTTATCTGCAAAGGTCTGAGCACTTATTGAATTGTCTGTGTACATACATGTCTATATGTACAGGGGTGTGAATACTTATACATCTGTGTACATTTTAATAGGTCTGAATACTTGCACGCATGTATATTTGTGCAGGGGTCTATAGGCATAGGTAGCACGGTGGCTGAGTGGTTAGCACTGTCACAGCAAGAAGTCCCGGGTTCGATTCCCGGGTCGGTCCGAGGGCTTTCTGTGCGGAGTTTGCACGTTCGCCCAGTGTCCGCGTAGGTTTCCTCCGGGTACTCCGTTTTCCTCCCACAGTCTAATGTTCTAATGATTAACAAGTGTAGCGATAGAAAGACCTGACAACCTACTTCTGAGAAACTCTGGAGATCTAGGGAGTCGAAAATGACTGGAAACGGGTAAACACACACACACACACACACACACACACACACACACACACACACACACACAGAAACACACTATAGACATAATGAACTTACTGTTTTTACAGTTTATTTGTGTGTAAACTTTAACCAGACACTTAGCAAACAGAAACATTGGCAAACACCAGAGACTTCAAAAACGAAACATTGTTCCTGGTGCTAAACTTATGCTAGAATAAAGAAATCACTTAAACCTCGAGATTCCTGACAGCAATAACAATGCTAGTAATTTTGGGAAAAATAGTTAATCTCTTTAGCATGCAAAGTAAAAAAACAGTTTAAGTACAAGTTACAATGGCTTCACCAATTGTGACACCAGATTCATGCTTTTTCAATCACTGTAAGATGCGGCGCATTTGATTTTTTCCATTTTGCACGCAACGACTTGGCCGTTTAAAGTAAATACTTCAAATGCTGTGGCAGCTGTGCCAACACGCTAACACTTAGGCCAATTACTGCCTGTCACTATGGTTACCCTTTGTAGCACCTCAGTTTGTGACAGTTCCGGAAGAGGGCTTAGGCACGGATGAAAGGGCCTGAACACTTCATGCTTAGCATGGCCAGACGGAAACGAGTAAGCTGGGCCTGGTATGTTGCTTACGCAAGAGGCACTGATGCAGAACAGAGTCCAAAAAAATCTAAAGCCAGGATTCATTACACGATTATATTTAATTTAGTAATCATGGCTGAATGTTCTGAACGGTCTGGAAAAATTTGTGTAAGATTTGATTTTTAGATTTCAGGGCTGGTTTAGACAAAAATCGATGAGTTAAATTAATGTTAAGTGAATTAATCAGTCCACTTGTATTAGTCTGAGTTTTAGTATTCATTGAGTGGACTAAACCTATAAATAGTGAGCCAGTCACTACAACATTAGGATTCGGGTCTTGGACAACATAACATAACAAAACTGGAAAGTGGGATTTGAGTTGTAGATAGCATAACTTTAAGCTGCTAAACAATAGCATAAGGGTTGTAGATAGCATAACTTTACAAAACTGGACAATAACATTATGGTCTTGGATAACATACTTTTATGGTGCTGAGGAATAGTGACAACAGCATTAAGGTTTTATACAGCAGAACTTTACAGTGCTGGCCAATAACATTAGGGTTCTATATAGCAGAACTTTACAGTGCTGGACCATAACATTAAGGGGTTTAAATAGCAGAACTTTACAGTGCTGGACCATAACATTAAGGGGTTTAAATAGCAGAACTTTACAGTGCAGGACAATATGGTTAGGGTTCTATATAGCAGAACTTTACAGTGCTGGACAATAACATTAGGGTTCTATATAGCAGAACTTTACAGTGCTGGACAATAACATTAAGGGGTTTAGATAGCAGAACTGTACAGTGCTGGACGAATACATTAAGGGGTTTAGATAGCA
The DNA here is from genome assembly GCA_028565875.1 of Hoplisoma paleatum. Lineage (NCBI taxonomy): Eukaryota > Metazoa > Chordata > Actinopteri > Siluriformes > Callichthyidae > Hoplisoma > Hoplisoma paleatum. The sequence continues at coordinate 1,936,423 of JAOTRQ010000032.1, forward strand.
GAACTGTACAGTGCTTGACAATAACATTAAGGTATTATACAACAGAATTGTACAGTGCTGGACAAATACATTAAGGTGTTATATAGCAGAACTGTACAGTGCTGGACAATAACATTAAGGGGTTTAGATAGCAGAACTGTACAGTGCTGGACAATAACATTAAGGTGTTATATAGCAGAACTTTACAGTGCTGGACAATAGGGTTAGGGTTTTAGATAGAAGAACTGTACAGTGCTGGACATTAGGGTTAGGGTTTTAGATAGAAGAACTGTACAGTGCTGGACATTGGGGTTAGGGTTTTAGATAGAAGAACTGTACAGTGCTGGACAATAGGGTTAGGGTTTTAGATAGCAGAACTTTATAATGCTGGACAGCTGGATGAGACTTTAAGGAGCTGGACAGTGAGGCTCACATGCAATACGTGAAGTCCCTCAACTTCTATTTTGATTGAGTGAATTTGGTAATTGGAAGAGCCAAGTTTAGAATCTGGATGATACAGATGGACTACAGGACTTTATGGAGATGGACGATGAAGTTGCTTCATCACCGGGCTTCAAATTAATTTGGGATCCGAGTTTAACCTTCTTTACTCGATTAAAAAATGGTTGCAGAAAACATTTCAACAAGTCATTCAGTCATTGAATCACTGATCAGCATATTGTTTGTAAGAATTAAAAAGAATTAAGACCAAGCGATTATTAAGAGATTATTACCAGAACAAGGTACTGATCCAACCCCCACCTGATGAAATGTCTAATCCCACAGCTTAGCACTTAACATAGTAACCATAAGTCTAGTCTGTCATTTTCAAGGCTGAGAACTCCGGTCCAGCTGCCATTCCCAGATCCACTGATCTTGATAATGATACATATAATGATAAAAATAAAACAGAAACCTAATATTTAAGATGAATCCAATCCATATTTCTCCTAATCACAAGGTCTAAATGTTGAACTGATCTTTAACAAAATAAAGATCATCTATCAGCCATTATTACATGAACCTGGTGTTAACATGTAGATGATAGAAATCAGACACGATTAAAGATGATTTACTTGGTAGACAAATATCTTTCTCAGAGACGAAATAAATGAGAAAAATAAATAAGTTATATAAACACAGAAGCACTTTATAAAACGCATGTCTGCCAAATCAAACATATTGAGCTTCGTTGAAAGGGGCAATAAATCTAGCAGCTCAGCCTTTGAGATTTTTTTCTCCTAAACCCTCTACAGTCTCAATCCATAAAATACTGGATATAACAGCTTATGCAAAAGATTTAAGATGTTTAACACAACTAGTGATTTATCATGCAGATCTTTTTACATTTACACCCAGATCAGACATTACATTGTGGCCATCTGGGTAAAAGCGTCCTGGTCACCCCGCTTTGCTGAAAACAGCCCCACGATTGTGATGCACTGTTGTGTAAAACTTCTCTATCAGAATGAGCAAAAACTCTCATATACATGTACAATCATATCATGCTACTGTAGCACGAACATTATGGTTTTGTAAAAAGATGTCTAACCAGCTTAAATTCGGTTTCCAAATAGGTCAAATATGTTTGGTCCAAATTTGTATTAAATTGTGTTCTTTTTATGTAATAAAACAGAACTGAATGTTTGTGTTTGTTATTATTCATGTACAGGTATATGATACAACGTTATTTGCACACCCCAGTATGTTTTTGGAAGGTGACGGTACAGAAAATGACCTTGCTCAGGGGGCCAATAATGGCTTAATGGTAAATATTGGATTTAAACTCTGAAACACTGTAAACCTCCAAAGAAGTTTAAACCAGATCAGTCCAATCTGATCACAGAATTAAATAAAAATCTGATGAAAAATGTGATTCATATTTAAAAAGTGCACTTTAGATTTACTAGAGTGATAATTATTCGATCAAATAAATAAGTAGCTCAGCTATTGCAAGGTCGTTATTTGTCATCATGCAGCTCCAGTTTGTTTTCCAGGTCCCAAGGGTGATGCTCTTCCTGTGGCCTTTTAGTACAAAGTATAGAGTCTCTGCTGAGCTCTGCCCTCTTGTTGCTTTAAGTCTGCTGTCGTTCTGGCAGCGAGTATAAGAGAGAAAGTGAGAGAGACACAGAGAGTGACAGAGTGAACGGAGCGAAGCTGAGTGACATCAGTGTGATGCGGGTGTAACCTTCTCTCCAACAGATGGTGTCATGATTGGAACAGGGCCCTTTCACCTCAGGGACCTTCCGCTGAGAGCTGTGCCTGCGGGCAAAGCCACCACTGTTGGGATTTGGCAGACCCCCTACCCATTGCCACCACAGCTTTTGCTCTGCCAGTCAGAAAACAAGATCCTAGCAGGATATGACCATGGCACATATTGTGGCCCAGTGAGAAACAAGCTAAAGAGCATGCGAAATACATGTACACACAAAAAAGGGGAATTTGAAAAAGTCATCCAGCTGCAGGGTGAGTTACAGGGGGTTCTAGGAACATATGGACAAATGGCAGGTGTCACTGTAACAGTAGCAGATCCAGCATCAGGATACATGCATACAAGTTTAATTATAACATCATTGATCGGTGTATGTGGACTATGGAAACACTGCCTGTAAAGGATTCGTGACACAGCATTTCATTTTCCAGCATGATAATGGATTCATTCATTTATTCAATCAATCAATAATTCAGGTCAGGAATAAATCTGCCAGTCCAGAGCAGCAGAAACTCACTCATCCATTTAGTCTCGCTAAAACAACAACAGCATTAGCTGGGCAACAAAGCACAAAAACAAGAAACAACTCAAATCAAGGTTTACATAATACAACTGACAAGACCACTGCAGAGACGCTGTATCTCATAAATTCATATAAGATGCTGACAGAAAAATTTAAACCCTACACTTAGACACTCGAATCAAGTCAAGGGCATCAGATGGTGATTTTAGGACCTGTTTTGGATCAGCCTGTGTGTGTAAATCAGCCCAGCTTATCGACCCTCCTCTACTGATAAATAAACACTTTATTTAAGTGTTAGAAATGGCACACGTTACCAATACCAGACTGTGACATCATAACCCTATATGCGGTCATTCTTACTCATTTCAATTATAACTGCTGCTCATGAACCAATCACCAATCTATATGAAGTAATTCATTCACTCTAAAATTCATCAGCTATAATCAATTCGCTTAAGTCCTTATGAATGTTGTATTTATTAATGTAATAAGCTAAAAAATAAAAGCATCTAGCCCCACTGTTGAACAACTTCACTCATTCATTTATTTACCACCGCTAATCCAGTCAGTGCTGTGACGATGCTGGATCCTATCCAAGGTTTTCGATTGGTGCAAGGCAGACAAAACATGCACACAGACTTCACCTAGTATCTAGAATTAACTTGCCTGGGTGATTTTAAATGCGGACATGGAGAATCATAAAAATGCTACTAAGAAAAAATTCAGACCACCTAGAGGTTATGGAGCTCGAACCCAGAACCAATTTGCTGTAAGGTATAGTGGACAGTCCTGTCCACTTAGCCAACATAACACTCAATTAGTTCAAATATAAAAGCACATCATCAATGAAGTAACACAAATGAACAAAAAGCTATTTTTTAAGTAAAAGTTGAACTTGTTATTAGTGGCTGGCTAACACGATAGTTATGATGATGGCTAGCTATGTAGAATTGTTGCTAGTGTAAAACAAAGTTCACTTAATTGTTTAATTTATGCCTTTAAATCTATAAGTCTGTTTTTGGCCACTGGTTGGTCATAATGCAAACACGACAGCCCTACAGTTCATTAATAAAGTCAATGTTGTTTTCAACTGCTCGTTGCTAACTCATGAACTCTGAGAATGAAATGTTTACACGTGACGTGTCATATATCCCACCCACTAACAGGTGCTCTGATTAGAAGATAATCGGCATCGCTGACTCGAGTATAAGTGGTCATAATGTTACGCGCGGTCGGTGTATCTGTCCAGCTGCACTTCTGCCATTCCAACAGAAAGCAGCATATCGCGACTACGTCAGTCTGTGTAAAATTCAGAGGATGATCCGTCTGAATATTAAAGATGGAAAGCCGTATCTCGCTGCATTCCAGCTCTGAGGACTTAATAGACTAGAAGCTCGGCTGTGTTTTAATTAGCCTCGCGAACAATGTGAGATTATGCATCCAGATGTCCAGGGATTTGCGATAATAAAACAGAGATGATTAAAAAATAAATAAAGGCCTCGAACATTTGAACAGTATTAACGGTGTTAATTTCCTTTCTCTATCTCTATCCAGTTCTCTGAATTGTTCAGACTTTATAAAGTAATCTGTAGCTCCCCTCCGACTCTATTAACACGGAATGCAAACAAATTTCGGAGTACACCATGAGTAGCGATATAATAATGAAAACTCGCACATTATGCGTGATTCATTTTCTCTAAGCTTGGATTTTTCACAGACATTCAGGCTCCGGTTTATACAATCCTAAAACAAAAGTAATGAAATAAAAGTCATTTGTTTAATCACCTTGGTGTGCTTCGGGGGGGTTTAAAATGATCTGCAGTGAATGGTTCGTACTGATCCCGATTACGGAGGATCGAAAGCCAATCAGAAATATTTACACTTACAATGTTTAGCACTTCGTTTCATTTTGTTAAAATAATATACAGATAAATCAGGGGACGTAAATGAGTAGGTAAATATAGTAAATATATGGGTAAATATAGTCGTTCCCTATCATGTCCTTGGAAAAATTAACAGCTTTTCACGTTCCTACATTCGATGGTTTGTTCGATGCAACTCCCCACCATCATAATGAATAGCAGCCGGTACTGCAGAGTATTACATGCCAATCATGCAATAATAAATCATACCTTACATCGATACATTATATTTATAGTCTGACTCGATACTAATTCTCACACCTATAAACTCCAAACCTCCTCACACAGTAAAAACAATTCCCTTCCAACTTGCATGAACTTAAATTAAAGATTGTCGAGGCAACCGTAGTCTGGTCATTAGAAAACTGGGCTTGTGATCAGAAGGTTGCCAGTTTGATTCCGAGAGTCGACATGTCACGACTGAAGTGCCTTCGAGCAAGGTACCGAATCCCTAACTGCTCCCAAGTGCCCGTGGCTAGGGTCGGCCATCGTGCCGAGCACATGTGCTCACTGCTGCTCCCTATTGTGTGTTCACTAGTGTTTGTACATGTGGGTCTCTCACTGCACGGATCGGGTTAAATGCGTAACCTTAAATGATTAAAAAGTATTCTAAAATCTAAATACGTATTTACTTTTCTCATCTTCCCATCTGTCCTTCTTTCGTCCTACAAGATCCTGGATCACATTAGTACCTGTCTAACGTAACCTAGCTTAAGTTTATACAAACTTTATATTCTCAATTCTAATCCATGACACCTTTGAGAGATCCAAGAAGAATACGACTGACAGAAGGAAATGTTCGCAGCGTTTAAAAAAAAGAACTTTCAGAAGACTAATATATATGCCAGGCAGTCTCTATGCATGTGTTAGCCCCGGGCGTCGCCAATTGTTCTACTATTCTTTCTAATGAATAATACGTGGGTTTAAATAGGAACAACAAGTTCAATGGCTGTCAGTTCACACAGGGACACAAAAAATTACCCTTAAGCTCAATCTAATCCTTCAGCATCAAGGCAGGTCTGTAAGCCGGAGCTGAATTTTATGCCAGGATTCTTGTTCTTGTTAAAACGCCCGGTTGAATTCTCCCCCATATTCAAATAGCTTCTAGTTGGGAGACCGCATGCACCAAAATGTGCTTCTTTGTGTGACTCATCTTTAGCATCACACGGTGAAAGCGTCTCTTTCTGGGTCGCTCAGCGATCTGCTCATAGATGTTTACTCACCAAGTGAAACGTTATGAGCTCGTAAAGGCTTATGAGTTCATAAATTACATTTTTCAGACGGTCTTGGTGTGACTTTTAAACAACCTTTTTTAACGTTTGGTGCTTCCGGACTTCTAAATAAAAAAGACATTTTAATCCGCGCTGTGACAGAACAGAAATTTTTAAACATTTAATAAAGATTTGGGAGACACAGTGGCTTAGTGGTGAGCATCATCACATCACAGCAAGAAATCCTGGATATTTTTTGGAGTTTGCATATTTTCCCAGTATAATCAGCATCTGTTTTCCACTGGAGACTCCGGTTCCCTCCCACACTCCAAAAACATAGAGATAAAAAGGTGATACTAAAATTGTCCTGTGCGCGCGCTTACCTAGTGAGGTGTTTGGTGTATTCGCTCAGTGTGCGTCCTACCATGACCTCGAACTGTTCGTCGGGCGCCGTAGCTAAAGCTGCCCACCGTGCCGGACATGTGTGCTCACTGCTGCCCTCTAGTGTGTTCACTAGTGTCTGTGTGTATATATGTGGATGCATGAATGCAAAGTGTGTAAAAAAAACAAGTAGTGAAGCCTGAAAGATTCAGAAAGTTGAGCGCAATTGCGGCACCAAAGATTTGAATGATTTGAAGAGACTGTTTGTGAAACGCTGCTGTTTATTTGCGACTCGCAACACTACCTCAGCATCCCCATTCATCCCCGGCAGCACTTTTCAAGTACTCACAGCCACGAGCATGAACATGTGCATTACACAAGTGCATCGTAAATAAACCTCTCCCTTGTCACGGCTGATTTATGTCCACTTTACACCATGATTCAAAACACAAAAGGGCTTCGCCATGTTCTGTGCTGGGAAGTGCAGCCCACTGGCAGCTACGAGCGTAGGAAGAACTCATTAGCCGTGAGCGCGTGTAGGTTTTTTTTCTGTCCTGCTCTGCACCTAGCTAGCATTTCGGTGTCGCCTATGCTGCAGACTCATCTCTTTAAGTGTCAGCGTCAAGGTCCTGCTCCAGCCACGCATGACTCATAAGCAGGGACGTTTAATTGCATTAAAGGCCGATTCAGCTGCGGCTTTGTGCCCACAGTTCTGCGGCGAGATGCTAAAGACACATCCTGATGGAGCGCCAGGAATGACGCGGGCTCGTTTTATAAAGCCACGCTGAGCTAAGCTAATGTTGCTAAGGCTTAAAGCAAAACACGGTGGGGGGGAAAGAACTAGAGGTGGGTGGTAAAGCACGGCATTTACTTTTTACAGTGCTGGTGGGAATAGCTTGAAACGGGAGTAGTGTTATTTTCTTCCGTTTGTTTATACTGTAGATGCGCTAAATATGATTTAAAGTCTACAAATCCTATTCATTAAAAAAATAAAGGTCATTCTTATTTAAATGACACGTGCAAGCCTAATACAGCTAATACAGGCTAGCTAAGCAGCTAGACAGATGTTTAGCTAATGCCCTGCAACTGAATGACCAGAATAAATTGGTAATAAAAATAAAATGAGGTGGAACGGTGGCTTAGCGGTTAGCATTGTTGCCTCACAGCAAGGAGTCCTGGGTTCAATTCTCGGGTAATGAAATCCGGGGCTTTCTATGTAGAGTTTGCATGTTCGCCCCGTGTCTGTGTGGGTTTCCGACGGGTACTCTGTTTTCCTTCTACAGTCCAAAGACATGCAGTGAGGTTAATTAGAGATACTGAATTTGTACTTCGTGTGTGTACTCTGAAGTTTGCAACAGACTAGTGACCTGTTTAGGAATTTAGTGTATTCAGCCAGTGTGTGTCATAGTGTGTCCTAAACAAGATTAAACGCTGGTAAAACTAGACGATGGATGGGTGGATGAGTTTTTATATTAACCATGAATATAATTTCGATTTTAATTTAATGATTACTTGAGACCGATCTGGCTTGGGTGGCAACACAAAGACTCTCTGCGCTGGTGTGCTAGCAGAAAAATTCTGTTGTTCCACCTAGGTGCAAAATCTTGTTTTTTTTCATAGTTTTATTTCGTTTCAAGTTCTGAAAATCCCTGGACAGTATGGTGGCTCAGTGGGTAGCACTAGACTATCACCTAGAATCAAAAATGATCTGGGTTTGATGCAGTGGGGCAATCCAGGTCCTCTCTGCAGGTCCTCTCTGCGTCTGTGATTCACTCTGAGCAGTTCCAGTTTCCTCCCACAGTTTAAAAACATGCAAACGGCGTAAAATGGAGATATATTTATAGGGACAGTGTAGCCTAGTGGATAGAGCGTTGGGCTAGGAACCCAAAGGTTGAGGGTTCAAGTCCAGGCGCTGCTACACAACCAATGTTGGGTCCTTGCACAAGACCCTTAACCCTGTCTGCTCCAACTTCCAAAATTGGGATATGCGAAGAGAAACATTTCATTCTACTGTATATGTTTAATGACAAATAAAATTTGAATTTGATAAAACAATTCATGTGACTGTGTTTGTTATAATCATGTGAACTGCAACTTTATTTATAATATATTGTCTCAAATATTTTTTTTCTTTTATCAAACGCATCAGTTTAGCCTTAATGATTACTATGCTCTCATAATATTATTCGTAAGTTATAAACTATATATATATATTTAAACAAAGGGTGGCATGGTGGCTGAGTGGTTTCAGCACTGTCGCCTCACTGCAAGAAGTCCTGGGTTCGATCCCCGGGTTCAGGCTGGGGACTTTCTGTGCGGAGTTTGCATGTTCTCCCCGTGTCAGCGTGGGTTTCCTCTGGGTACTCCGGTTTCCTCCCACAGTCCAAAAACATGCAATAGGTTGATCGGAAATGTGAAATTGTCCAATAGTCTCACAAGTTCCCACCACTTACTGGTGGTTGTCATCAGGAAGGGCATCCAGAAGGAAAACTCTGCTCCAAACATTAACATCCTACCCCAGGAACTGGGAAAATGGACGATAAACGAATAGATAGAGAGAGAGATTTATTTTAAGACATAAATGTTTCTAGCTTGGTTGTTGTTATTTTTAGAAAGGAAACTAACCTTATACTCCACATAATATGATCAGCCATGATATCTGTTCATATTTTGAGATGGTTATTAATATCTAGACATTAAAGAGAAAGTAATGACCAATCATTTACGGTATCAGCTTTAACCTCCCATATAACATTTCTTCCCTGGTGAAGTTTTAGGACTGACTTACTAGTCATCCATGCCTACACCAAGCACAAAGCTTCACAAAGAAAAAGAACTAAACCCAGAGACATGTCCCGTCGAAAGTCCCGTCGTCATGACGCCATCGGAAACTTCTCCAGTTAAACCGCTTTAGCCTATGGTCCCAGTGATCCGCAAATGGCCACAGGATCCTTCAATAAATCTTTATTAGCATTTTTAAAAGTGAATTAGCACTCAGTAAATTGCTGTGACCCCAAAGTCAGTGGCAATAGAAATTAAATGGCTTCGGTCTATCAGACTTGCACCATCAGTGTGATTACATTTGGTTCATGCGGATTGTTTTAAGCTTTAAGCTCAATTAGGCCACTGTTGCTGGGTTTTATGTTACCCATCTTTAAACTCAGGAGCACCAACCTATAACCTATACAGTCTATTAACCAAGACCATTCCATGTCTGTCTGTCTGTCAATCTATCTCCCCGTCTGCGAAGGTAGGGGCCTCCACGGGCGCGCGCATCGAAGCATGCATCTTGCCCGGGTGGTTTCGCCACGGTATGCCTGCGCGTCCGCTTAACGGGCCCAGGTTAGCGACGGTCTCCAC
>JAOTRQ010000032.1:1968645-1984191 GCA_028565875.1 Hoplisoma paleatum
CGAGAGGCTCCGTCGTCGGACGGGCAGAGGCACCTCGTCCCCCATCGAAAAGAGCCACCCTCCAGAGCGGGGCGAATGGGGGGATTGTCATTTTGATTGTAGCTTGTCTTTCTCTGTGTCGATGGTACCACCAGACATATGCCAGTCACTTCCACTGGGCACGGATGCTGAACCGTAACACGGCAGATGTCATAACACAACAGTTCGGATGATCGACACGGAAAAGTGACAGTTTTTTTATGACCTGCAATCCACGTTTTCCCGGATTTTGGGTCATCAGAGACCAGCTTAAGCCCAGAGAACTTGGCGGTACTGATATACCGCATCACAGTTGCCCCCTTCGGCTTGGGTGAAAGGCTTGAACCTGTTCACCTGTTCACCTGTTCACCGTTTCACATCAAAGGAAAGATTCCTCTGTATCGAAGCCGATGAAACCGTGCATTGAAACACACATCTAATCAACACACACTAGAGGGCAGCATTGAGCACAGCAGCCATGTAGGGGCAGCCCTAAACCACGACACCCAGGGAGCAGTTAGGGCCTTCGGTGCCTCGCTCGATGGCATTTTAAGTGTGACCAGTCGACCGATAACCTGAATCAAACCAATACCCTTCCGATTACAAGCTCGGTTCTCTAACCACCAGACCATGGCTGCCCTTATATAATATATAATATAATAATATATGATATGATTTATTGTGTTATACAGTATCTAATATATTCTTGATTATTGTTCCATGTTGAATTAGATTTGTATTTCATTACATTAATTTGTGTCACAGTACTTAAATAAAAACACACTCAGTAAACAACATTTAAATATGACATGAATCTGTTTTTTCTGGGATTAAATTAAACACACTGTTTATGAAATATGTTCTGAATTCTCTGTATGTTTCTTTTAGTGATTTTACGATTGTATAAATAAGTTCGGATCGATCCGAACAATCCCGAAGGTGCCTTTTAAACTTCGTGCATCGGAATAGGCAAAAGTAAAAATGATCTGGGCCCAGCTGCCAGCTTACACAATAGAAATCCCCCTTTATTGCCAGCTACGGAAGATGAATAGCCACGGGGTGCATCTGCCACCTGCGCCCATCTCCCCCAGATAAATCAGCCGGATCGTTCCTCTAGCCATCGTCCAAAAACATACAGAGTGCCATGATCTTACTGGCAGACATCACCTTCCCTCGGCCTTTTACTCCGGCCCGAGACGAGCCCCTGGGGGTCTCCGGACGACTGCATCAGGCGGAAACTGGTGACTGGTACCTCGTTGACGAATTGAGCGGCAGAATCAGGGCCAAAACGATTCCTTCGACCCGGACTTTGCCCATCTGTGGCTCATTGGTCGTCATTAAGGTTTCTAATTCGGGGGCCGACTTGGGAATTAGCCAAACGAGGGCCGAGGAGAAAGAAAATGTCATTACCTGGGCTTCTGCTGAGAAGTCCTGGACGTATTTACATATTTATACGGCTTAATTGCCTTTGCTCGATGGCCGTGACTTTAAGACCGTGAAACATCAAGGAGAGGAGAACTCAGCATGCGGCTGTGTTCTGTTTTCGGGCTTAATGTTTTAGCCAAGCTTGCATGACCACATTTTCCTTCACAGTTGAATGGACCATTGCATTTAAAATAACAAAGAGCGAAAGGAATCGCAGATGTTGGTATAACACCGACTCCTCCAGCTTCCTGATTACAGTCGTGGTTACTTATTTTAGCTCAGCACACAGAATATGATGTTCTGTACATGTACCTGCGGAGATTAATGAAGGAATGATAATGATCTCTACATATTTGGTGACTGCTGTAGAGCATCTGCAAAATGGAAGTGAAATGAAATGAATTCTGATTATTGCACATAGCTGGATGGCTACATCTTGTCAACAAACTCTTGTCCAGCGTAGGGTGTGTTTTTTTTCTGTATTAATAAAGAATGACATCACAATTGCATTGGATCCATTGCTCAGGGACCCAAAAGTGGTAGTGGGCATCCACATGGTGGTAGTGTGGCTAAACCAGGGGACCTTCCGATCTCTAGCCCAGTATCATCATCGACATAGATCAGCATTTAGTGTCACTTCTGACTGGCTGCTCTGCATGTCAATCAGGAGATACATTTTCTAGCCAGGATGGATGCCAGACTGAAGTCTGTTTTTCTCCAATGCCATGCTATCTACCCACGCCATACCTCTGCAATCGAGTGGTGAATTACCATCGACGTATTCCGCACCGCGTTGTAAAAAAACAAACAAACAATCAAAGCACCAATATTCGTTGCCATCGGATCCAGACGGAAACAATGAAATATGTATTGAAAATGTTTTAATTGGAACAAATGGAATCGCTTGTTCAGCCGTGTTGGAGTACAATACTACAGTCGACATTAATTTACTTACGCCAGATTGGGCCGTTTCCCACAACAACGAGGCTTTTTAATCAAACCGTTCTGGGACGTACATGCCGAATAAGATGTAATTTGGACTGCCTGTGTTCATTAAAATGAAAAAAATGAATCCGCATGGCTCTGTGAAGCCCTGGTGTTTTTTAATTTCTAATATACCGAGCATTTTAGCACCGGTGACTAAGAGCGGTAAGTAATTCCATATACTGTCGGCTGGACGGACGGCTACGTACGAATCTGATTGGCTACGTCTCTTGGTGGTCTGACCGAGGTGTGTTACTGTGTTGCGCCGAGTGATTCCAGAGAACATAAAAGCACAATGAATAATGAAGTGATTTTTTTTCCCATTAGGGATTGCCAGAGCAGATTGTGGTCTGCATTATTTATTCGGCATTGTTTCATTGTTATGCCGGATGCCTATCCAAAGCCACCACCACCCCTCCCTCCCTCCTCTTATTTATCCGGGCTTCAGACCGGCACGACAATGCACTGTTTAACACATCCTAGTTCTTATGCACCTTTGGTATCTACGAAAAACATTGCATAGAGGTTAAAGAACAGGTATAGTAACTTGAACGTTGGGCCCTTGTGCAAGGCCCTTAACCCTAAATTGCTCAGACTGTGTACTTAACTGTAGTTTACTTTGCTGTACATACAGATAATACAGAGGCTGTGGTAATGACGTGTCATATTGACATCGGTATCGATGATCACGTCTGTAGCATTAAAACTATATTGTAATTCGAGACGGCGCATCAGTGATCACATGACCTTGTTGAACAAGATTCGTCAAACCATCAACACTATTAGATGCATGGGTGCTGATTCTAGCTAGCATGCTACAAAGATAAAGGTTGGGTATGGTGGTTGTTCAGATGGAGTTATTGCTTGACAAGAATTGTAATAATGGTCAACATGGTGTCGAAAAATTACAACCATCAAACGACATTTTGTGTCGTATTTATGTTATGACCCATTACACCAAAAATACAATTCACAGATCTACAAGCTTCTTAAGTTTTTTCTTAAACCGCTATGACAGTCTCACCGTCAATGATAGACATCATTATTCCTAAAAGATCAAAAAAAAATATCTGTACTTTAAATGTAAGAAATAAAACCTCTAGGGCTGAAATGATCAGCAACATGAAGATAGAACGTTATGAGCCAAAAACAAAATACCACACACACACACACACACACACACACACACACACACACACACAAAAGCAACCCACATAGCCTTTGGATTTCATTCTATCATATTTACCCATGAAAAGATGTTATTACACTAGAGCTGCATGCTTTAATGTTGTATTTCTCTCCAGGGGGAGAAAAAAAAAGAACATCCAGCAACAGCAGAGCGACATCTGTATGCATGTATGTCATAGCAGCTGTGGGAATTTTAATAATTTAGTGGGTTTTTTTAAAGCAGGTTTTATTTAAAAATGGCAAAATATTGCTATCAGCAAGCCTCTGCTAAAACTTGCGCTGAATACTTGACCATCGTTCTTGACACCGGCAGAACTGTATAAAGGTCAATCAGATTTTGTTTTCTTGGTCTTGGACTTGGTTCTTCAGTTCCGTATATCAATTTATTTTCAGTATGGTGTAGAAACGATTTTAGGAGGGTCATTTATAAAGCCAAATCCATTTTCTTGTATGGTATGTTCTGTGCCGGTGCTTAATAACATAAGCGAATAGGACTAATACAGCTTTTATGACATGGTAGACATACCATGTTTTTTTTTTTTTGTGTTCCGTATTTGATGTTGAATGACAGTCGGGAGATTATTTGCAATGGTACTGTGCTTGGATCAATGAGCTTTGACCTCGGCCCAATGAACAGCCTTGACTGGAATTCCTAAATATGTCTTGTGAGAAGCCTTCTTTGAAAAGTGCTTTTGTTATTATGCCAGCCAGCAGTCAGGGTCAGTCGACTGTTTGTCCCTTTTCACAGTGGCATTACAGAGCGACTGTGAACCCAGACTTAGGCTACACAAAATGTCTTCAGTTTGCATCTACGCAAAACTTGCAACCCAGCTCATGTCGTCGGATCTTCAAATTCGCTTAGTACAGAGTCAGTGATCTGATAGTCCAAATGTGTGGCTTTGTTTTTGTTTGGAGACGGTGACGTCAATCTGTATAGCAAGGAGACGGTCGTATCCAAGGCCTGAGGTAATAGTTGTTCCCATGGACTCAGAACTCCCTCGGGCCGTTACCTTGGGGATTTAGAATAAGCTTTTGTCTTTTTGAGTTCTGGATTCTGAAGGTACAGAATACAGAATCTACATTTCCAGAATTTAGCAGATTCTTTTATCTAAAGCGAGTTACATGACAGGTACAATAAAGAGTCTGAGCAATTGAAAGTTAAGGGCCTTGCTCGAGGGCCTAACAGCAGCCATCTAACAATAGGCTACACTTCCATCACCGTTTCCCTGTGTTAAGAAAAGCAGGCCACCAAGACGCCGAGGTTCAGCCAGGGTCCCTCGCGCATTATACTTATAAATGAAATAAATTTTAATTTTAAAATTCGCATCAGCAATCAAATCAGTAAATCTTCCAAACAATACTCAAGGTTGCTCCTCTCACTCTGCAGTCTCAGATGGTTTTAAAAATGCTGTCGAAAAGAAAACCAAGCTCATAAATCTTGATTATGTTGTTTGTGTCTCAAGGCTTGGCTGCTGTCATGATAGATAGAAGAAGTCAAAGGCAGAAGTTTTTACCGGTTATTTTAAATAAGAAATTAATATCTCTATCTATGTCGTCTTTTCGATGTTCCAGACAAATTTAAGGACACGAAACATACAGACATTTAAAATGAGGCTTGTAAAATGATGTCAATGTTCTTCAGGTGTGATAAGGACCTGAACAGATGATCTTGGGATGTTAGTCGACAGCCATCAGTCCACAGTTGAATGATAGCATGTCACACATGCTTTATTGATGAACAAACAATGTAACACAGTAAACATGACAATGATGTAGTGAACCAAGAAGAATAAACACAGCCCACAAATCCAGTTCCTCATTCAGAATGTAGATTTCTCTAGCAAACAGTCTGTCTGGCGCACTAGCTAAACTAAGCATGCTAATCTGTTGATTTCCGAACAGTCTATGCCAGACTCCATGCTGATTCCATTACCATATGTGATTTTACAGTGTAAAATCACAGTTCCACCCTTCCTGGTTTAAAAATAAATAAATACAAGATGTGTTTGTATCAGTTTACAATCAGTGAAGGGCCACGTGCTAAAAATAATTGTAATAAAGACAAAATTAGATCAAACACGACAGACTTCAAATAAAAAGCACTTTTATCGATTTCACAACCGATAGAAAACTGAGCCGTGATGGTTTTGTGGTGACGGCTGACTGAGATCATGGGCTAGCGTTCAGAAGGTCTGTGGTTCAAGCCTCACTACCACCAAGCGAGACCCTCGACGACTCAAAATGGTGCTTTATAGTAACTGTACTCTAAGTCTAAGTTTAATATATAACGTCACACTTTCAGACTAACATCGTTACAGTTTTATTCTTTATAGAACATTCAGCTAATGTTATAGGTAGAACTTTTGCGCCATTAGGAGAACATTGGACGCACGACTAACACTACATCACAGTGCACTTGTTTGGCTACGCACGCAGAAGATTATGAGACACGCAAGATTATTGAGACACGCAAGATTATTGAGACACGCAAGATTATTGATACACGCAAGATTATTGTAGATTATTTTATATATATTTACTGAATTTAGATCAACAAATCAATGTGTATATTCGAAGTTGGTCTTTATGTGAGTGGAAAATAAAGAGACATGGCATGAAATTATGTTTTATTTATTAATAAACGTGAAATAAACTTGGACGACACGGTTAGCTAGCATGTTTCATTAGCTAACGGTCACCTGCAGGGCTCGCGCACACTCTGCCATATTCTCTCTCTCTCTCTCCATCTCCCTCTCCTCTACTGAACCCGCCCCTTTCACCCCTCTCGTCCAATCACAACCGAGTGGGCGTGGTCCCACCTCTAAACTCGTACTGTACAGCTTTGAAAAGAAAAGGTTTCGCTTTCCCGCTCCGGTCCGAGTGCGGATCAAGTCGCGGTGCCGGTTATCGTTCTGTACTCGGTCGCACTGACACGCGTGGACGCGGAGACACCGTGGAAGGGCCACGACTCGTGCACTGGCTGGATGATACCCCCCCTCCACTCCTACTCCCTCTCTCTTCTCTCCCCCTTGCGGAGTGGAGACAGACCCGACAGTGCGCTTCCCTGTGGATTTATTGCGCCTCCACGTAGTGGATCACGAAAAAGAACCTGATCCCGGGTGCAAACTGGATCTCATGAGCTGTTGACTTTTTTTGTCCCTGCTAAACGATCTGAACCTGTAAAAAAACTTTATTCTGATTGGCACACCGACTGCGCAAATGGCACCGTCACGGATTGCGCGTCTGGGAAGGATTGCGCAATAAGACGCATCTTGATCGTGGCTGGATTATCTTTTTTTCTTCTTCTTCTTTTTCTTTTTCTTCTTTCTTCTCATCAGAGCTCTTCACCCCACACCCATCTCCTTCTTCTTCTTATTTCCCCACCCCACCCCGATCCCGAAATTCCTCCACTTACACCCCTTTCTACTCCATCCACGACCGGGACCAGATTTTTTGTTTTAAACGCCCTACCCAGCTGATCGGATACACGCAGATCAGAGACTGGAGTGCAATCTGGTATGTGCAGTTCCTAGATCGGTCATTATTAGATTAGATCATTAGAAGCTTCACGGGGATCCACCTGCTTTTTAAAAGTGATCGATCAACTCGATCAGATGGGTCCAGGGTGATTTGCATAAAAGGGTTTGGATCTCACCCGGGTGGGAAGCTTCCTGACAGCTTGATCTTTGTGTTAACAATGCCTGACCTGGTTCAGTCTTGGATGCTACAGTCCATCACCGCTATAGACTGGTGTAGACTGGTCATCCACAATGCTCTTGCATCCATCTAACACCGGTATGAGTACGAGTGAGCACGAGTGTTTGCATGGAATCAAGATGGATCTGGGTGTCACACAAATAAGACAATCAATCAAACATGCATGGATCAATAGAGTAGATCTCGAATCCAATACCCTCCCCAGATACTGACTGGGAAACTTCTAGAACCTGAACTCTGAAGGTTTGGTTGACCTTCCATAACAGAGCCAGGAGGGTCAGCCTTGGGTCAGAGCTTAAAATAATCATGTTTAGACATTGCCTTTGGATGATTTGCTCAGCCAAATGCACAGATAAAAAGAAGATAGGTGTATCGGTTGTCGTTATCGTAAAGTTCTGTTTCAGTACCATTTATCAAGCTTATAAAGGTCTTGAACTTTGAACCGTTGACTTAAAGTGACCTAATATTAGGTGACGCGATCTTAAATTTATATCTCTGTCTAAACAGCTTATATCTTATATGCTCACCTTTAGTCATTAAATCATGTCATTACAACCGACCTACGATTTCTTAGTTACGACTTAATAAAAGATGATCGTCATAAATAAATGATGAAATGAAGGATCACTAGACTTCTCAGGGATTCGCAAGATTCACTGTAGCTAAGGAATTCTGGGCATTCTGGTACCTTTGAGCCATTGAGTTCTCTTGGAGCTATTAGGGACCAGAGTGACCATTTGTTGACCAATGTTGACCATGCTGGTGGGCCAATGGTATCCTCAGAGGTTTGGGGTCCAGGAAAAACACTAAAGTGCAACTTTAATAGAATGTTCGTAATATCTTGTGTGGTAAAGTCTGGAATGATGCTCTTCTGACACTAAGGTTGTTTTGACGATGTTCAGGTACTACATACAGCATGACTGGAAGAATTATGTCTTGACCCTTAGTTTATTCATATATCAACCCCCCCTCCCTCCCTCGTTTCCCAGGGGGGACGCTGGGTCATTCGCAGTTCATATACAGTTTAATTAGGTACGCTCGGGTAATTGTAATTTGCGCCGAGCAGTGACGGGACACGTTTGTGTTGTAAACACCGAGGCTTGTCTAATCTGGTTTGGTGATTAGTGTATCAGCCGTCTGCGGGCCATTTTCTGTTTCGCCAGGCGTCTCATTAAGACGGATACGGTTCCCGCTGTCGTGCCGTCCTAGGGCTGAATCTAGAACTGGCCTCTGAGAGGCGCGGGATGGGGGGGAAGTGGGAGGGGTAGACGAGTCCTCTTTGCTTGAAGGGTTTGCTTGGCATTCGCTTGTCTGGTTTGAGAGGCATGGGCACATTTAGCAAAGGTGACACTACTGTTCCGTTGCGTATGTTACTCTCAGGGCAGAGCATCCGCGTGAAAAGGCTGGGGTCGGCTCGGGGCCTGGAGATCACCAGGAAGGAAGGAATTAACCATACGTGATGCTGTTTGTACTTTTTTTCCCTTTTTTCCTTTAGCTTCTATTTGAAGGAATGTGGTGTATCATGGTGTGACTTACAATAGACGGACTCACACAGATACAGAAATAGATCAAACCAAGGATTATTCGTCACATATAAAAGGCTTTGAAAAGAGGCTTTATGACTCGGCAGCCATATTAGTAAAAGGAATTTAACAAAAAAAAGAAATAAAAATATATACTATAGCAGAATCGATGAAAAGCATTATTGCTTAGAGACCTTGTCCTGTATTCAGAAGGTTGCCGGTTTGATTTGGAGACTCGACACGTCGTGACTGTAGTTCTCTTGAGCGAAGCACGGAACCCTTAACTGTGCCACGGGTGCCGTGACTAGGGCAGCCCAAGGATCCAAACGAATGTGCTCACGGCAGCCCCCTAGTGTTTGTGTGTTTGAATTGTGTTTCTCTGCACGAATCAGGTTGTAAAAAAAAAAAAGCAAATGGGTGGAAAAAATAAATCTAATTCTACCGAATCTATTGTACGTTGTTAAATGAATTTAGATAAAGTCTGACTCTCATTTTACCAGAAATGTAAGAATTTAACCGCAGTTTCAGCACGATCTTTTACTGAAAGGCATCTGTAATCGTCGTGCCATCGATTTCACAGAAAGATCTCAAAAGCATTTTGTTTTTGGTGGCATTTGAACCCAGATTTCAAGCAGCACGTATTATTAGTGCAGAATCTTCGATCCGGATTTCCACACCGTTCTTTATGTGGCTGCACTTCCCAGCCTGGCCTACAGATGGCGCATGGTGCTGGCGAGGGCTCGTATATACACACACCATCACATTATCATTGCCAGCCTCTCCACACACACAGAGCAGAACATCCCCATGAAAAACATGATGAGCACGGGTTCCAAGATGAAACTGCTAAATAAGGATAAGATTACCACACCATTCGAACGTGTTTTCGACCCACTTCTCAGAGTTTTACGACGACAGAATATTGGAGAAACAAACAAACAAACAAACAGAAAATCTCAGATGACCTGACCTGGTTCCAGAATAGATGGTCAGACCGTGTTTACAGTTCGGCCGCTCCGAGGATGAAATTTTAGGGCACCGCGAAGGCCGTGAAAGAACCCCGGACCGTTTCGGTCGACGTGTATGTGTGTTCGGTTATGAATAAAAAATGTATTAGCTCTCGCAGAGCTCACAGCTTCAGATGAGAAGAGAACGAGCCGCGTTTCGGGCTGTTTAGCATAAATGGAAATCTCTCTCGGCTTTGGCTAGTTGGACGTCCGCTCGGGTAAATGA
This sequence comes from Hoplisoma paleatum, assembly GCA_028565875.1. NCBI lineage: Eukaryota > Metazoa > Chordata > Actinopteri > Siluriformes > Callichthyidae > Hoplisoma > Hoplisoma paleatum. Next base: position 1,978,734 of record JAOTRQ010000032.1, read on the forward strand.
GAACAGACTTGATTTCGGAAATTACTAATAAAAGTAAAATTTGCAAATTATAAAGTTAGAAAAGAATTAATAACTTTCAGGAACGAGTAATGAAAAACATTATTAAGCTTCAAGTGATTGGTGTCTGGATGCGTTTCCTACCACAGTTCGCAAATATGCACAGGTTGCCATAGAGATAAATGTGTATGTTGCACATCGTCCAGGGTGTTACTGTGTGCCCGGCACTCATTCATGTGTCCATCAGTACACTGATTTCGCCTTGCATACTGTATTTGGGAAGTTTGATGGCTTGTATTCGGAAGGTTGTCGGTTCGATTTAAGTACAAAACCCTTAACAGCTCGTTGGGCAACGTTGCTAGGGTGGCACCGTTACTAAACACCAAAAACTTTTATTACATTTTTTTCCCCTACTACTTTAGTCCTAACCTGACCGAGGACCGAGGAGAGCGGTGACTGACACATTGACGTGTGTTCGTCTATAGAAATTGTAATGTAGCGTAACATAACATAACATTGTTTTCTGATAGTATAAAGTGCAGGTCACATGCCAGGAGCTACACACTACAACGCACATAAAATACAGCGAGACTCCTGAACACAGGCGCCGTAATGAATCCGACAATCCATCAAGCCGTACGGCAAAACTCTTGCTTGCATTATTACTGCTAAATTGAAATACTATTATTATTTTAATTCGTATTAATATTTAGAAAAAACCGGATTTATGCCGGTCGTATCATTTTATTGTATTTATGTCATGCTGCATACTTTTAAAGTCCGTGTATCCGTGTGAAGATGTGCCAGCTAGATAAATAATACCGGCCGGGTTCCTTTTAGCAGCGCCATTTTTGGGTCACTGATCGAATCCGTGTAATAGGAGAACTTGGGAATTGACTAGACCGTGTGAATGGATGTGGCCACGTGGAGTCGACACACTGGACTGAACGCCAAGGAGGGGGAAAAAAACAACAAAAAAGAATAATAGATAGAAAGATAGAACCTTGGGGGGAGTGGGTGCAGCCTGGTGTGGTGTGCATATTGGAATGAATTATTTATTTATTTTAAACCGAGTGTTTACAGAGAGGATATTGTGGACACAAATCTTAGAATTGCACCACATACATGTAAAAGCTAAAGGAAAATAGTAATAGATTTAAGATATGAGACACACACACACACACACACACACACACACACACACACACACACACACACACACACACCCCATAAGAGCTTATTAATAATAAAAGAGTAAAATACGGACTAAGGCAGGTTATTACTTTTTGTCATGGTGTCATCCACACCTTGAATGGTTTCCCGTGGAACCGGCCGCCGTCGTCCTGGTGGTTAGAGAACCGGGCTTGTGATCCGAAGGTCGTGGGTTCCATTCCCGAGAGTCGACAGGTCACGACTGAAGTGCTCTTGAGCGAGGCAGCGAATGAAATGACCCTGTAAAGGGACGTTATCTAAAGGATGTCGGATTTTACACATATACACTATAGGGTGCATCTGTTCCTATAAAATAAAGACGTTACCCTCGATATGATTTCGTCCATCTGATTGGTCGATTAAAACGTCCCATGGATGAGATATAAAACTCATAGGTGTACTTTATATACATTGATTTCCAGCAAGGTGTCTAATTAAGTATTAGATGGATGAAAAAGGTGCATGAAGGAAACATTCCACTGACCTCCCTTCGTGCCCGGGGCCCTGGCAGTCGCGAGCCGCTCTGAACCCGCTCGAGCAAGTTATGTCGAGAGTGTGGGGTTTGATGGCACTTCACAGCGTGGCGTGCGGTTGCGGAATAACTTTGCATTATTTTTTTGTTCTTTGCTGAGATCAGTGCTGGGAGAAGAAGTCGTCTCCAGCCAGTGGAGTGGAAACTCATGCATAAATCACCATCACTTTTAATATCTGCCAAACAAAACGGAGAGAGAGAAAAAAAAGAGAGAGAGAAAGTGGAAAGAAAGTGAATGCGACTGATAAACAGTTCTGAATATAGAAGCAGCGACAGAGCGAGCGAGAGAGAGAAGCACAGATTTAAATACAAGCTTATAATTAATTACAAATGAATCTTGAACTAACTAAAACTAAAGTGTTGGTTTTTCTTTCTACTGTATTAATTATAAAATCACACGGGTTCGTATTGCTGATAAAATTATTAATAGATCAAATAATAAGTAGTTAATCAGTCAAATAATAAGTAATATAATTACCACATTATTACTTTAACCTCTAGAGACCCTGTGTCCTCATATGAGGACATTACATTTCTGGTTCTCTGCACCATTCTATTAATGTACAATAACATGAGCACTTTTGTTCATGTTTTCTAATGTTTACAGTTTCAATCAATCAGTTTTGTTCTTTGTTAGCCGATTGTTTCTTTATTTTAGACCTACTGTCTCCATACGAGGACATTGTTGTTTCCAAAAACGGCTTCTTGTACAAAGACAAAATATAATTTTTATGCTCATTAGGTCCTATTAATCCTAAATAGCTAGACGAAATAAAAAAGCACACCAGGGAAATGTCTGGCTCTCAGGAGGATAAATATAATATAGCTTGAAATTCATTTTGTTAAAAAAAAAGTATTGTATGGAATCATGGGTAAAGTGAAGTATTACATCCTTACTAACAAGTGTATAATATCAACAATATTGTTCCAAATGTGTGGTTTTCCCAAGTCACAATTGTTTAACTATGGCAACAAGGAATGTCCATCAAGACAAAGTTTTATTGTGGTGCATATCAGCCCGTACAGAACCTTGAACCCAAGCCCACTGGAGACCACTGTGATGGAAAGGAAACTTTATTGCAGGCCTTCTAGTCCATGTTCAGTGTCCTGACCTCACGAATGAACACTGGGCTGATTTACACAATACACAATTACACAATTAGACAATATTGTAAAAAGCCTTTCCAACGGAGGAAAGGTTTGGCAAGTGTGGTTAGTGGTTAAGTTAATGGACTAGTGACCAGAAGATTGATGGTTTAAGTACCACCTATGCCAAGTGGCCATTACAGAATCCCTCAATTGCGATGCATTGAGGTGTACTCCATCATAATTTGGCTAGAAACCCCCAAATCTGGCAACCAGGCATATAATGCCTGTAGAGGTGTATCATGGCAGTTCCGTATGCTCTTTAAAGTGAATATGGATTTGTTTTTTTGTGTCCAGTTGATTTGAATCATTGAATCATCAGCTATCTTGTGGCATTGACCTAAACTAGGAAGCTTCTCTCTATAGGAGCTATGATACCTGAAGACCTCGGTACAGGCACGTCCTAAAATAATAATGTAGCTAATAACACTAAACCAGTACGCTGCTCTGATATCACTTACACACAAACACCTGCGCACTGAATTTACACAACAATAACAAATTGAAGGAATGCAATCCCACCGGCTCGAGGAGCTCGTCTTTTCAATATCATACCACCCAATGCCAATATTCACGCCTGACAAATTGTGGCAATACCTCCTCCATGGCTTTATCTTAATGATCTGCTGTGCTGTACACTTCAACCGGGAGTCGATAGATTATTGTACAGTTATGAAGATGGATCACTGCTGCTCATAGTTCCTCATAGGGCCCAGGAGATGGCTGGGCTGATACACCTCCTGCTTTCCATCCAAAGGACACACACTGCATTTCAATAAGCACTCAGGCTTGATAAACAGTCTGCAGAAAGCAAAAATATTTTCACATTAAGGCTGAAGAACAAAAAAAAATTCTGAACCCGCTCCTCAAAGCTATTCTGAAAAATTAATATGCTAATTAAGTGCTTGCTTGAGGCAAAATCTTCCAAACTTTAGCAAGGGCGATAAGCACTTAACAAATTACTAACACCATTACCCTGGAAGCCGTATACATTTTTAAATCGACTATTTTTTTTCTTCCTTTCTTTTATTCTTCTACCATTTCTAAACACCCTCCTTCCAGTGATCATTTCTGACCTAAAATGGATATCAGACTTCAAGGGCTTTTCTAAAATTCCAAACGTAGGTATGAATTCATCTATACATGCTGCCTTTATGTCCCATTTAAAGGTCAAGATTTCAGAGGTCTAACACTGTGATAAAGTCTGGCAGGCAGAATAGACCGATCTTCTACAAGTCTGATGTGTTCCAGTGAGACGAATACACCAGGCATCAGAATCTCAGCACATGTTCCTCTAAGACTGGAACTAAGTAAGATAAACAAGCAAATGTGATGCAAATAACCTGAAGCCATATCGGAAAGTTAAGCATCTGTCCTTTTACATATCGAGAGCAATACAGACCATTGGAGAGCTTTACCATTCACACAGGTTGCACTTGAGTTCAACTTTAAAGGGTAACTAAACAGATCGTAAAGATAGACCTTACTGCCGAACCATAATGCCGTGTGAAGCACGGACACAGGCTGGGAGTGGGAGTGGGAGTGTTTTATACAATCCTGATTGGATGTTACATGTGTCTGGAGCCATGCTGACACCAGTGCATCCCAAAGCAAATCAGTCTACATGGGAAATAGTTCATAGAGGGAATAGAGCAATTAAGGTCTTCCTACAGATGTTCAACTGGGTTCGATTCTGGGAAATTTAAGGGTCAGGACAGGGTGGTATTTAGAAGTCTTGGTCATACAAGACATGTCATAATGTCTTGCTGGAAGATCCCGTCCATCCCAATGAAGACTAATGCATGGATGTACACAATCTGCAAGGATGGAGTCATACACAAATTCCTTCCTTTACATTTATGGATCTATGGCACATGCCATAGAAAAGTATGTATATTGATAATAGAGTTGTGTGTGGAGATCCCATTATAGTACCAACATGTTCTTGGTATTGGTATTTCTCTTTAAAAATTAGGGTTTTTTAAGGAAAAATAATGAAGCAACAATAGTATGTCAGTGTCTGGAAATGCAGCCTGCGTCCGTTTTTCTTATTCAACAGTAGTTTAACCCAGTGGTCCCCAACCACCAGACCACAATCTGGTACCAATCGTTTATCACAGCACCACACTGTAAGAATCTTTATTTTCCTTTTTTATTGAAAATCGCACCTACTAAATCAAACTTGCAGAATAATCAGGACATGAAGGAACACACTTTGGATGTAATTGTCACCTTACAACCTTAGGAGATTCTAGTATTAGCAAAATCAGGCTTCCATCATTGGTGAGTACAATTCTTATTAACTTAGTATTTGTAATCATTTATTTTTGATGAGTCCTACCTCCCCTGCCAAAGATGAAATTTGGCTAAATCAACGAACTGCTTTTTACTTGTCTACATTTGATGGTTTGTTCGATACCGCTATTGAACGCAACTTCCAAGTAGGATCACGTCAGGGTCACCAAAAATTGTAGTAGTCACATACCCAGTCGGAATAGGATATGTATAGCAGCCGGTAATGCAGGTTATTATGAGCCAATCATGCAATTATACATCAAAGGTTACATATAT
>JAOTRQ010000032.1:1993093-2006016 GCA_028565875.1 Hoplisoma paleatum
GAGACTACTGGACAATTTCACATTTCCGATCGACCTAGTGCATGTTTTTGGACTGTGGGAGGAAACCGGAGTACCCGAGAACATGCAAACTCCGTACAGAAAGTCCCCAGCCCAACCCGGAGATCGAACCTGGGACTTCTTGCTGTGAGGCGACAGTGCTGACCACTCAGCCACCGTGCCGCCTTGCTTTATATATACTATATTCCTTAAATAGATCCAATATTAATCCATTTTAAACATTTACATCATGCTCAATGAACCAGAAATCGATACAAAAGCCATATAAAGTAGCAAAAAACAGTCATTACATGCTATCAGACAAAAACATCAGTTATAATGGAAGAGCTCCGTGACTAGAGCACTCTGAACCCCGGGGATTGAAGACTGACATGTAGGACATGTTTGTGTTGGGAAGTGTTGTAGATTTGTGAAGAATCAGAAGAGGCATTAGATCGATACTCGCACAACCTCTTTCCCTCCAGAGGGATTATCATCATTATTGGTGACTCCTTCCTGTGCAGTTACTGTCTGAAGAAAGGCCAGGAGAACTGACCACAGAGATCTAAGACATGTCGGAGCTTTAGGATCAGAGGTGAAAGCTTATAACTACAATTTATCGCTTCAGACATACATCACAATAGAAGACTGGTTATTACACTTCAAAAACAAATCAACTCATGGCAAGAAAAAAATCAACAGAGACCTACAGAAGTGCTTCCTAAAATTGTCGGGGTCAAAGCAGCCTGGTAAATAAAACTGAAACAGCATCCATGTAATGCAAGGATGTTAATACGTTCGAACCTAGAACCGGAGAGCTACTTCAAGAGTACAAAGTAATACATAGGTCTACTGGTTTATAAATACACTGACTACTCAAGGCATTACATTATGACCACTGACAGGTGAAAAAATAACACAAAATATATTTTCATCTTTTCATTTAATGGCTTGAATATATTAGATGGCAAGTGAACACTTTATGCTCAAAATTGATGTGTTAGAAGCAGAAAAAATAAGCGAGTATAATGTAGGATGTTCCAAGGCTGTAGCTGGTGGTACAAATAAGGAACAGTTATATACCGGCAATGAAAACATGGGTGGTTCAGTGTGACACAAGATAAGCAACGACAAGCCAATGTGGTCCTTGCCAACAGCTACTGTAGCTCGCTAGCTTGTTTTAAGAGATGTACATCAATGCAAAGTTGTATTAATTCAAAACGCAATTTTTTTTCACATACAAACATTTTAGAGAGAAGTCTAAGAGGTCTTTATGTTCTAGCAAGCTACTTGGACACCAACTTACTGTATACTGTAGAATATATTTAACATTTTAACCACTTATCCAGTCAGGAATTGAGGGTTGGCATACAGAACGCACCATTGCCAGTGTAAACGCCTGTACATTTAACATATAAGGCAATTCAGTCTCTCCAATTTACCTGACTGCATGTTTTATGTGCTGTGGCAGGAAACCAGAGCTCCTAAAGGAAACTGACACAGAACATGAAAACTCCACACAGGAAAAAAACAAAACAAAAAGAAAACAGACTGTCGTACCTGGGGATAGAACCCAGTGCGTTCTTGCTGTGACCAGACAGGCCACAATAAACCTATACAATGTATTTTTCTTAGGTATTATTTACTGTGACATAAGAGGTCATGTTAGTGACCCATATGGTGGTTTCGTTTGAGTTGCCTGGTTATGCATGCAAAAGCAGGCACAGAGCAAACACTTGTCTGTTTAGTCACTCGAGCTCTGGCACTGAATGAAAAAAAAGTACTTGGGGGTTGCATTAGTGGAAAGCTGTACTTGACTATACAGCACGTCTTGTTACTCTGTCACTTCATTAAAAAAGCATAAGCAACGACGTGAGCGGATGAAAAGAAAACGAAGGGGGGATTTTTTCGGAGGGGGGGGGGGGGTGGCGGCAATAAAATGCAACGTGCCTTTAAAAGTCTCTACTGAAAGAATGCTGAGTTCATTTTGATTAAATTTTAATTCATCCAGAAAAGTGTTTCATGTAAAGCATATTGCTTGTCGAGAAGACCGCGGCGACGACTAATTGTTAAAACAGGATGCAATTTTCACTTGCAGTTCATGTAACTTCTTTAATCAAATCTGAAATACTGATGTGCGTCATACTGCTTATATTTATTTTTATACCTTTGCTACCTCTAAATATGCCAGTGATGGTGGGAAAGCTCCAAATAAACCCACAATTAATTACTTAAAGTATTTGAAAAAGAGGTTTTCTTATTTTATTATTATATATATATTATGATATTTATTTATTATCTGTAATACATTTTCCTCCCTAATATAGTCATTAAGTTATATAATATTAATAATTAATAATTATTCAAATCTTGTCATTACACATATACAGATGTACAGTACAATGAAATGTTTCTCTTCGCATATCCCAACAGTTGGGGGTCAGAGCACAGAGGTCAGCCAATGTACGGCGCCCCTGGAGCAGACAGGGTTAAGGGTCTTGCTCAAATACCCAACAGTGGATTTGAACCCCCAACCTTTGGGTTCCTAGCCCAACGCTCTACCCACTGGGCTACACTGTCCCTATTATTACCGTAATATTTATATTTTTACATTTTATACCTATAACTTCACCTATACTGATCCAAACCTGACTGAAGAACTTTGGAATTGACACGTGATCAGAACTGAACTTTCTTTCAAGAGACGAGTTCATTTTGCTGACTAGCCTTGTGCATGGAGAGCCACACCCTGCTGGGCATTACTCCCCAAATCTGCTCAGGCTCCTTTAATAAACCAAGAGAGCTCATATTCATACCACACGTCACATCAACAAGCAACGTCGTTGTTTTCCTTTTATAGTTCTGGCTCCGAGGTCAAACATGCAGCGCAGAGTAATTCACTGCCACAATGCTGGGGGCGTCGAGTTACTGAGGGGTCTGTGTTTACCTTCTGGTTATAGCGTTGAGTTAGAATGGTCGTTGTAGTTTTTATCTGATCGATATTGAACAACGAATGTTGGATTCTACACAAAACACTGTAAACATCAAGGCACCGGCATATACAGAGAGCGAATATTTGTTTACAACCAGGTGCTTTATGTTGTTTGGATGGCTAACATGCGGTGGTAATCAGGCAATGTACTCCGTAGGGTTTGCGTCGTATTGAAGATTTTGTAGTTTGAAGATTTTGGAGGTGCATGTTGGGTGGCACAATGAAAGTGGGTTGTGTCGATGCATGGAGAGCTGCGTCAAGGCGACGCAGATGTAACTGCCTTTATAACTTCCCTTATAAAAACAGCCAATCGTTATACAAGTGGCCACTCAACCCGGTTACCAAAATTCAACATGTCATTTTTATTCATTTTCCCCATTTGTTATCTTACAGGTTAGCATAGCCACACCCCAGATGGTGTCTAAGGGGAGTGTATTCATCTGAACCCGGGCACTCTTCCGATGTCTGAGCAGTCCACTAATCCTTTCATAGTCTCCCATATATCAGTGGATGTGCATGTGAGGTTAGTTACATGCAAAACGAGCCACCGAATCACAGTACCGGTGTGTTAGCGGATCCTGGATGTCTGACCGCCATTCTAGCCTAGACTACAGCACAAATCATACAATTTAACCATTGCAAAATAATAACACGGAATTTAAAAACAAATCTGCATTTTACTCCTAGTGAGCCGAGAAAATGTTAAACACATACCGTGATGGGTAAATATTTTAGCAGGCTTAGGAGAAGTCGTATATTTATTTAATTTGTTTGCTCTTCATTGTATTAGCATTGATATTAAACAACGGTGGGTAACTGAAGATAATCCCTCTAATATCTCGCTTGGTTCTTATTGTTTATTCTTTTTCACTTTGTTTTCTTACCCCCGAGCACACAGTGTGTTCGGCATCCAGGATTTACCTTTACAAATGAGGGCGCACCTTAAAGCAAAAACCTTTCAGCCTCTCTCAGCATGTACTATGACATCACAATCCTGAGCCTGGTAATCCGTACTTTACCGCTGCCCTCGTGATCTCAATCTCTCTCAATCCTTGACACATGGCTGCTAATGCTCGCTGTAACTGTATGTAGTGCTTTATATCTACTTCACCAGTCGATTCAGCAGCAATCGAAATATTAAACCTTGACCTAATTCTTAACCCCCTGGAATTCTAGAACTATGGCCTATGAAGTCATTGTGAAATGCAACTGGCATATTTAGGCCAGACGTTGATCCACCTTATGGCACACAGAAGGTGAAACACAAGCTGGTAATGTCCTAGTTAGAGGCACATCTGTATCTCAATATAGCATCATATAATTATATAAATATATGATAATACATGGTCGTCATTTACCGTATTGGCCTGAGTTTAAGTCGCACTTTTTTCCAAAATTTCGACATAAAAAACTGTGGTGCGGCTTATTTGTGTGAGCGATAAATTTTCAGTTGTAACAGAAACTTCAGATCTAGCTGCACATACAACAATGACTCTGATGTTTGGATTTTTGAATACGTTGTTATTGGGTTTATTATCATCTCATACCGACCCAGCAAACGTCGCCTCCTCTGACAATTCCGTGTCTCCGTTCTTACCGAGGGCGCCCTCGGCACCGCCCGCCTCATACCAAAGTTCTGGAAGCAACGCCTTGCACCATCTAGCGACAATTGCCGTGATTTTTGAGCCCAGTATCCACCACACCAGTCCAAATAGAATAAAATACTAGATCAAGTTTTATTTTCTCAATTTTTATATATTTTATAATTTATATTCTTAATCTCTCTCAAAATTAAGGGTGAGGCTTAGATTCGGGTGTGGCTTATACTCGGGCAAATACGGTAAGTACGGTAACCCTAAACACCAAGGTATTAACCTAGAAATGGCCTATTTCTACCCGAGATGCTAGAATATCAAGCCACCTACAGCACATAAACAAGCACCTAGTAATACCATATCATTATCATTAATGTCCTAACACCAAGCAATGTGTTAGTGTATTATCCTACTAACTTGCAGATTAGCATTTTACTCTGCTATATCTCCAGTGCAAATGTGCTATGCTAACTCGCATACTGTGTACGAACACTCATCTCTAGACTCATCTCTTCATTATTTCTTTAGATGAAAAATGTTTAGATTTAGAAATATATCTTTAGGGATTTATTATAAGCCTTTGTGTATTTATTGGACTGTTTTGCACTGTGTGTTCTATTTTGTACCCTGGTCCTGGAGGAACACTGTTTCGTTTCAATATCTAATTGTATATAGCTGAAACGACAATAAAACCTCTCTCTCTCTCTCTTTATCTCTTTCACTCTCTCTCTCTCTCACCTGAACATCTATAATAGGCATCTAGCAATACCCTAAATACCAGCCAGAACCACAACATAGCAATGACAATATTAAAACAATAGTAAAAACATATCTGTAGCATCCGTACAAACCACATTTTTATTTCTATTGTTCTATTGAAAATGTGCACCACAAATACCGCCAGTGAAACAGCATAGCAACCACCGGGAATAACATCAGCATCACCACCCATAGCAATTCGTAGCAATCGACTGCAATACCTTTGTACTATTCCTACAAAAGCCGGAACAACACTGGGCGTGTTGGAACACCTAGTGAGTTCTCTACAAAGACGACATTCTATGTCATCTTATGCTCCCATGAGGAAGACTGTTCGTAATCCTAGTTGCCATAAAATACCCCAAGTACGATCCCTTAAATTTAAACATTATTCTGACTGAATAATGAGGGAGCATCAGATGATTCCTTAGCCGTAAAGGCAATCCCAGCATTCCATCAGATATGATTGTTCTCATAAAGGAATGACTTATATAGCAGATTAATGTAGAACAATTAACAAAGATTCTTAGTTCGAATAAAAGTGTACAAATTGTGTAATCGCTGTGTATGTAATGCAGTGACTTATTCAAATCGTCTCAATTGAGGCATCTTCTTTTGTAGGCAGTAGGAAAGAAAAGCTGCTCGGTGGATTTTCATATAGACCCAGAATTCCATAGCGGCCGTGTAGCATAGTTGCAGTATAGGGAAACGGCATACCCACAACAAAACTGCCCACCTAACAATACCTTTGTAACCACTTTTGATTGATTAAAAATTAATGCACACAAGTCTTAATTGGAAAGTTTTATATATATATTATGAAACAACGTTCTAATGTTGTACTTACATTTCTTATATTCTTAAATTACTACTTAATTTTAATGTTGGTGTACCACTACTCATATATATAAACTAATATAAACTAATCAAAGTGAATTTATCGGAGTATGATTTTATAATTAGGTAAACAGAGTAACTTTGTGCAGAACTACCATTTATTTAATCGAATCGAAACTTATATAATGTGAAAAATACATTACGAGGACTGAAAGAGCTTTATGCTTTAGTAAATGTTAAAGTAAACGGTTTGGGAATTAGCCAGCCTCTAAATACAACTGATAACTTTCAGTTTGAAAGACTTCAATCACATATTTACAACCACATTCAAATAACACTAAGCAAACTCAAGTGAAGGATGTGCAACCGGTCTCATTGTTGTTTGCTTTAAGAACAGGTCGCATGTAATTACGGTGTAATGCAGAAGCGCAGTCTTACATCATCACTTCTGCAGGTTCGTTTGACTTAGAATTAATAGATACAGATTAATAGAATTAATCCAACAGAACAAAAAAAATATTAAACACAGACACAGCAAAGTAGGTCCCTGGCTTAACTAAAACATAAAGATGCTGCATCCCATTTGAAACGACTTATTAAAACCTGTCAGGTTAAAGCAGATCAGTACCGAACCACTCATCTGTATCAGTGCTTGATGTCATGTATGAGAAATATAAGCGTCACAACAAAGCTTAAACAGAAATAAATATAGCAAGAGTAAAATGGAACATACCGTCTTTGAGTCTAATTCGTGGTGAGGTTGACCTAAAACTTTATCTACACTGGCCGCATCTGCAAATGTGACGAAACCAAATCCCCTGGAAAAATAAACACACAAGAACAAACAGAGAAGTGGCAGTTAGAAACTGAAAGGAAGTACAACAATATTCTGTGTTTTGAGGTGGTCGAAATGTAACTCAACATTATATTATTGCACAGATTTTAAGATTTTGAATCTGGTCTTAAATCAAATTTAAAATAAATTCATTAGAGCAGTCAGAGATAATCCTGAATAGAACAACAGTCCATCAATTAATATATTTCATGCTCACTTACATAAAGGGACAATTCAGCAACGCCAATCTGCCTACTAGGTGGCAAGAGGGTAAAAGTACTTTGAGAAGACCAGTACATCATAAAATCTAAAGTCTGTAAACAAAGGACATGCTCAAACATGGAACGCTACAGCTGTGTTGCACCAACGCTTGCTGATGCTTCACTGTTGTGCCCCCTAGGATTAGCTTCCCAACACATTTTAATGAACAACAGAAATACTGGAATTCGCTTACTAATAAATATGCATAACATGGTTTATACTGTAATTACAAAGCAAAACATTCCATGACTTACGGTTTGTAATCAAAACAATCATTTAAATTGTGCTGATTTTGATTATGGTAGTGCACAAGCACAGCTGGTATTGTGTGTTCTTCATAGCAAGTAGTCTTAAAGAATATAAAGCAAGAGGAGGTTTTTTTATACCCTAGATACTGGTCAGATAAAGCCGGGAATTTGAACTGAACAGAGCAAAACAGCGTTCAGGTTTTTATGTGTATTATTTTTCTTCTATGCAAATCACTTTGATTTACCTCTGTGTAAAAAAATTGCTCTACAAATAAACTTGACCCTCGACATGGGCCCTGGGGACCTGGATTCAATCCCTGCCTCCGGTCACTGACTATAATTGTTTTGCATGTCCCTCTGTGTTCAGAAGAGTAGAACTAGCCATTTTTTGTTTTGCTAATATTGTAATACATTGTTTGACACACATAGGTTATATTTATGACAGGGTAGGATGATTACTGGTTACACAAGCTTAAAATTAAACATAGTCATGGACAATTTGGTATTTATAATTTGCCTATATATGCGTATATCTGGACTGTGTGAGGGAGCCGGAGTTTCCACACAAAAAAAACACGCAGTATGGGGAGGACATGCAATCTCAAGAAAAAAACTAGACCTTTCCATCCAGGAATTTAAACCACGACCTTGTTGCTGTGAGGTGAAAGTGCTGCAGACCTAGCCACCATGCCAAACTACTGATTAAATTGGTTCTAGATGAACAGTAAGTATGTATGATGTAAGGATGGAGTAAGGAGCATGATGCTTTGTAGATGTTACTTGCTGTCTTGGCCCTTGTCCTCTAATAGATGTAATAGTCCTGCACATGAATGAGTGTGCGATATGTATCCTCCTGCCTGGTGCAGATAAGAAAGAAAGCGTTCAGCTACTGCGCACATATCGAACCAGTGCGTTAGTTACAACTCTCCTTGGTCAGGAGTGTAGGTCTGCACCGGGAAAGGTGAAATACAATCAGGTCATTCGATATGACAAGATTGGGAGACAAATGGATGAAAAATGCATTAAAATGACATTTTTAGTTTTTAGAAAGGTTATTTTACCATAACCATTAACTTAATTATTTAGGAGACAGGAGGAAAGCCACAAACACTCCATAATAAACTCCTCAAATACATTTAAAAGATGTTACGATCGCATCCGTGTAAATTCAGTTCGGCGAAGGTTGTAGCGTCATCTGTTTCATTTCATACTGATCACACAAAAACTACAAATTTTAAACAATAATTTACATTTATTACATTTGAATTTAAACCGTAAACAGCAAAATGTTCTGCAAAACAGAAACAGAGCTTTTAAGATCCTTAATTATAACGGCTGCTAATATTAGTTCATAATTAAATGTGTTAATTATTCATACTGTTTCTGAGAGAGAAAATACAGCTCTTCAATATTTTTGCAAGGATTTGTAAAATCTGCAAGTGTATTTAAAAGAACACATTCAAAAATCAAATTTATTTTTTTTTTTTACTTTATTGGCAAATTATTGATCCAATAAACTGGTAACATGAAGCGTTGTGTCTGTATTTCCTGGCCAAAAATAAGCAACGTTTTTAAAATCTTGCACAAATGACCGTAGCTGTCAATTTATATTTATTTTACTTATTTCATTATTAAGATGTTATTACAATGCATAATACAATTTACAAACATTTTCATTATAATGAACAATAATTTGGTCGATTATCAATATCTATATGCCCTTTAATCTTACATATAGTTTATATTTTGAGGTATTTAAGTGGTGTCTCTACATCTCAATTACCCAAACCTATGGACGATTGATTTGAAAAAAGATACTTGAAAGTTTTAAAATCAATGTGTTATAATAATAATAATATTAATAATAAAAAAGTTTCTTAAAGGTGCAAAAGAATCTGTCCAAATATTAAAGATATTTATGTACATTTATTAATTACCTTTAGCCAATCATATCAGACAGTAACAAACTGTCAACTGACAAAAGGTAGGGCACCAAACAGCAATTTCTGAAGAATAAAATATATTTAAAATATATTTTTTAATTATTTTAAAAGCCAAATGGTTTTCTGTACGTTTGTTTTTGGTTTGTAAAACATATTGCAGTGACGAGACCAAGAAATTTGGGTCAGATTTCATAAGTGAAGAATGAATAGAAGAGATGATGAAATACAGCCTCTTCTGTACCGTCTTATTTTTGATGTAACATTTTCATTGTTAAATCGTTTAAGAAATAAGACATTATTAGTGAGCATGTAGTACTGTTCATTTTAACCAATCAGAAGAAATGAACATATGTTAATGAAAATGATCACGCATATACAGCCCTCGTTCTGATGGGTTAAGAAAAATACTCTGGAAATTAGGTCACATTCAGTCGACAACTTAACACAATCATAATTCATCATTTTATCTCTTTTAGATTAGATTTCTGAAAAATGACAATCCATGTAAGAAGCGTTCACGGAGCGTTAAGTGTGAGATCTTTTTGTTCCTGCACCAATGTCACACAGCGTTCAGGTCTACTGCTGCTGTGAATTTGTATTGTGTTAGTGCAGGATTGTCTTACTTTAATGTGTACACTTAATGGATCATGAATTAACGAACATCCATCCATCCATTAGTTTTACCACCGCTTAATCCTATTTAAGGCCACGCTGGACGAATACACTAAACACCGGACGAACACACATAGGACAATTTCAACCTGACATGACCACAGCTGGTGCTGTGCGAGAGTCTAGTAGCTCCGTAATTTTTTAACTCTTTTGAACTTTTTACTCTTCTGCATTAATTGCTCTTTTAAATTAAATTAAATTAAATTAAATTATAACCTCCCTTTTACTATTACTTCTTTGTCTGTACTGTGTCTGCTGCTGAAACTTTAATTTCCTTAAAGGAATCTAAACCTGATTCCCTAAACAGAATCAATAAAGTACTATCTATCGATCCATATCTATCTATCTTGGTCTTAGGAGGAAACCGGAGTATCCGTAAGAAAACACATGCCCACAGGCTCCACACAGAGCGTCCCGGATCATGTTAGAACCCGGAACTTCTTTCTGTAAGGGAGCAAAACAATAAAGCCGATAACCTTCAGATGGTTGTTCATCACTTGGGAAGATGAACTTCACAAGTGTGAAGATGAGCAGTTCGGGTATAAAGTTCAGACGAGTCTTATAGGTCTGATTACAGATGTGCTTACAGATGTGCACTAAAGACAAACCCAGATCAGCTCGTGTGTTTTGTGTTAGATGGAATGTGTTGTGCTGGATGGAATGAAGCCGTGTTTGGGTTTATTATTATTATTGAAAGCATCTCGGTAACGGACTGTCAATGTCAAACTGCGTTCACGGATCCACACCGATCCCGACACGCGTGAAAGTGTCGCGCGCTGCGTGTCTGCGATCCGACACCGATCCAGATGTGTAACGCGTTTACCTGGAGCGTTTGGTCGTCGGATCTCTCATCACCATACATTCCCGGATCTCTCCAAATTTGCTAAAATAGTCTCTAAGGCTGTCTGTAAAACAGAAGAGACAACACAAGGGTATTAAGCGGCAGAATGAGTGCGTTCGGTGTGTGTTTGTGCGGCTTTAAACGTCCCCGAATACACACAGGGGTCGAATAGAGGACTTCAAACGGACTGTACAGTCGAAAGACCGTGAACGCGTCCCGTACAGAGATCAGCATGCGTTATAACAACACCAAACAACACGCAGCCCTAATGACAACCCGAACACCCCCCCCCCCCTCCCTGCATCGGTACACTCAGATCTAAATGAATCATGATGATGTTTATGTAACGGCGTTTAGACCTTTGTGCTTTGGGAAGTGAATAGAAACACGTCCAGGAATTTCAGTTTTTGGGGTGGGGGGGGGTGAAGTTACAGGAATTAAAGCCATGGAGTGTAAATGTTTCTATAGAGACGGTGCAGTGAGAGGCCCAGAACAACGTCCACACTCTCATGTCATGGTATTTCTCACTCAGCAACCAGGACACGAAATGACGCCCTCATCTAAAGCGACTAATGATTACAATGGAACACCATTTCGAGTGATTTGGAGGATCCGGGGCTTTGTTCAGGGGCCCAACAGTGGCAGCGTAGTGATGATGGGGTTTGAACCGGCGACCTTCTGATCTCTAGCTTAGTACCTTGACCACAAAGCAATCAGTGCTCCACTGTATCTGGTACGTCTGGAGAGGAGGACAGAAATATTATACTCGAGTCAAAGTTATTATTACTTTTTGGATTTTACTTTAAATCATATTTTTTACTTAAAAGTCATTAGTTGTAACAGAAGGGGGCGCTGTGTAATGCAAACCCAGCGCTGCCCAACTGATAGATCACATCCATCCAATCCTACATGATCTAGTTGTACCATGTCGCCCAGTTTGTGTCTGTGTGGATTTCCTCCCACAGTCCAATGACATGTGTGTGTGCAACCAGCATGACATTTTATTTATTTTAAAATATTTACGTTCACTAAACGTTTTTTATTTTAGTTGTATAAATGTGGTGTTTTCTTTCCTGCTCATGTTATTTTAAATCTTTCGTTAGAAGGACGTTTATATAACGTTTATATAACGTTTATATAACGTTACACTCAACTAAACATCTCAGACTAACACTGTTAGCGCTATCAAAGGTCACGTGACGTTCGACTGACTTCATTGTGAAAACGTTTCCTCATAACATTAGGAGAACTTTTGAAATAACGTTAGGAGAACGTTGTGGGAACGTTTTTTGTTTGTTTGTTTGTTTGTTCGCTGGACCCGCTAACAAGACCGAAAACAAAACCAACAGCGTGTGTGTGTGTGTCTGACGAAACACGTATCACACCGCCATCTGGTGGATAACATGTTTAGTGCAGCTTTTAAAGATTAAATATGTAACTTGATAAGAAGTGGGGTTTAAACCAGCGACCTTCAGATCTGATTATTATTATTAATATTCGTATTATTATTATTATTATAAGCACTATGGTAGAGCAGTAGGATTTTCCACAAGCACACCAGCACAGAGAGTCTAAACTCAGCGTTGCATCCGGTCACCCCAGCCACTAGGATCCACAAACGCCATTATTATTAATAATAGTTGTATTGTTATTATATTTCATGTGTGTATGTGTATTTTATTAGTCCTCGGGATGAGTGAGGATGAGTAGCTGATTCATGATGAAGGTGGGATGATGGGAGGTCTGGATGCAGTGATTGGATTAATAATGAGGCACTGCTGGATGGTATTGGGTACATGAGGGGGTGTAGCTGATGTCTGGGGGCGCACTGAAGCCGGTACCGGGACGGGTGATTGGGTGATCCGGTGATAGTGATGGTGAGACTTCCCTCTGGTGGCCGCTCAGACTCTGGAGTGAGAGAGAGAGAGAGAGAGAGTGAGAGA
>JAOTRQ010000032.1:2006116-2020582 GCA_028565875.1 Hoplisoma paleatum
CGTGAACGCGTCCCGTACAGAGATCAGCATGCGTTATAACAACACCAAACACCACGCAGCCCTAATGACAACCCGAACACCCCCCCCCTCCCTATACACACACACACGCACACGCACACACACGCACACGCGCGCACACACCCCTCCCGGGAAAAAAAAAAAACCCCGACGGATTTTCTTACCTGGTGAAGTTTGCCAGCTGAGGCCACCGATAAACATTTTACTAGAAGAGGAAAACACAGCAGAAGTCAGTCCAAATGTCACATCGGCCATTTTGACGTGGAGCTTTTTTTCTAAACTCAAAAAAGCGGACAGTGGATGTGTAAAGCGGATCCGAGCCCTGGCTGAGCTATGGGGGTAAAAAAGGGGGTGTGAGGTGAGGAGGGCGGGGAGGAGGGGGGTGAGGTAGGGAGGGAGGGCAGGCCCGATCGGACACAAACCAAACAAAGGTGTATCTGAGTCTGGAGCGCAGCCGGAAGCATCCCCCCCCCCCCCCCCCCCCCCCCCCCCCCATGATGCGTTACTCTAAATGACAAGAATGAAGAGTCAAGTGCAGCTGGAAGAAAAAAATCAAATCATCAGAATAATAAAGAATAAGAACATCCCGCTTACCCCGGGTCGTGTTGCGAATCGTTCGGGCTCCCAGACGTGGCTTGGCTTCCGTCTCCCTCCATGGCTGAACGTAACTAAAAGCGGGCAGTAAAAGTAAAAAGCGCGCAGTGAGAGCAGGACGGAGCCGGAGCGCCGCTAAAGCGAGTCGCACTGAGCCGGGAATGCATGAGCGCGCGTCACACGTGGGCTCAGCACTGCCTGGCTCCTCCCACTCCCCCCCTCCCGTCTGCAAAAAGGGGCGGAGTCAAGCGCGCGTCAATCTGGACCGAATACAGAAACGTCAAGTGTATGACCACGCCCACATCACGCCTCCAGGGGGGCGGGCTTATACAGTATTTATAAATACCGCTCAAGCGCGTCACTCGTTTCATTTGCACGGTTTTATTAGCTTGGAAAACGTCCGTTTGTGTGTATATAGGGCAGCACATTCCAGCCGTTTTTATTATTAAACCTATTACTAAGTCAATAGTCGTTAACTTGGTCAAAATCGTGACTAAAAGAACGACTTCTTTATCGAACAATTGACTTAATAATGAGAAAAATGGTGTTGCTGGTGTTTGTTTGTTTTTTTTAAGTGGCGGGAATGGGTTTGCATGTGTATGTATAATATAATTAACCAAACATATACATATAATCATTAAAATTAAATAGCATGTCGAAATTATGTATCAGTAAATTATATGTTTGACCAAAATAAGCAGTGTTCTTTCTTTGATTTATTCTTCTATTCACATTGTTATTGTTGTGTGTAAAACAAAGAATACTGTACATTTGGTCAAATACATAAATACATAAACTGGCTACTCATTACAAAGTTTTATTAAACCTCTAAGTTAAATCAAATACAGATATGGACAATTTTGTATCTCCGATTCAGCTCAGTTGCATCAGTTACATGTTTTTGTACTGTGGAAGGAACTCGGATCACCACGTGGACCCTCAACACACGAGGACAGAACCCGGGACCTTGCTGTGACCATGTCACCCAATTTTAGTTTTACAGTATATTACATATAAAATATAAAATACAGTAAAATCCTGGGTTATTCTTCGTCCAGCGACCCTACAGCAGTCAGAGTAAAAGGGTAAAAGGTTCTTGCTTAAGAGCCCAATAGTAGCTGCATAACGAACAAAAAGCTTTGAGATCTGAACCTCCATTATCTGGTCGATAGCCTAAATCTCTGTGCTACCACTGTCCCGTGTATCCGTGTATTCATTTATTTGTTATATTACTTAACAACTAGATTTCCGTACAGTAACCAAAATCCCAACAGGAAGAACCTGGCAAATGTGGGATTTGATCCAGTCTCAAGGCAAAAAAAAACCCCATTTAATCTCACTAGAGTCTGAAAAGAATGTATTTACTACTGCATACTACTACATAACTACATTATACTAGTAGACATTCAGTATAATGCTTTGAAGCAAGAATGTAGAGATTTTGAAAGAGTTTGAATAAGAGCATCTGCCGAATGCCAAAAATATGAATGTAAAATGTAAAAACAGACAGTGAATAAATGAGATTTGAAGAATGGGTCCCAGTGCTATGCTATGGTACCATCTGCTGTGTCTTGATACTTTTTTCCTTTGAATTAAATGAACGCAAATTCATAATCTCAGATGCAGATAGTTCAAGCACTGTTTATGCTAAGTAAATAGGCATAATCACATTATTTTCATCATCAAATTTATATATACTGAAATATTAGAATGCCAATAGATTCAAGGATGCAAAAAATATTTAAATTTATTTACTTTTTAATGGAGATACACTTAAATGATGAAATATCATTCATGTCAAATGAAATGTTAATCAGGTTAATTCTTAACTAAAATAAATTCTTATTGACAAAAAGTTAATTATTAATGACTTTAAATATAGTTTAAGACTGTGTAGTTTTTACAGTATGTTAGGTGTTTCTTTAATCTGTGACCTGTCTGCATTTTACCATTAGTTTTTAATATTACCACATATTTTTAATAAAGTTAAGATCATTATGCAAATGCTTCATCATTTAAGGGCCAGAATAGCAGTTTTGGTCAAAATAACTGATTTGGTTCAGTTTTTACACCTGATGCCCTGATGCAACAACCCTCCTTATTTATACCATTTTTTTGGAACAAATCTATTGGTCATTATAATCAGCAAGGGAGGTGATTGTAACCAATTTACACTTATATTTCAATCAGTGTAACATCTGTATTATTATTATTGTTGTTGTAGTTGTTATTATTGTTATTATTATTATGGTTTACCATTCAAACATTCATTATATGAGATTAACAGCAGCAAAAGAAACAATATCATTCTCAGAAATTCATGCACGATGACCTAGTGGATTCAGACAGCCAGATATAAACATTGTCATAGTACACGTAATACATAATAGTATATAGTACATAATAACTACCAAATCCATACATTTTTTTATAATACAATCATATTTCATTGTTCATTGCATTAAAACGTGTCTTTGTTTAATCTGTAAAGTAAAGCAATCTAATATAAGATTTAAAACCATATTCATCCGTCATTAGAATAATACATTCCACATTTTCATTATGTTTGTTTTATAATGTCACTTTCCTATTTGCTAAATGACAGTTTTTGTTAACAAGTGAGTAATTAATTTTCTAATCCCCAAATATTAGCTTTTATTTTTACATTTAAAATATTCATTATATAGTTACACACAAAGCAATGATTCCTGTGTATTTAACCCAATCTGTGCAGTGAAACACACAAAGAAAGTTTAATGTTGGACTAAAGTGAGCTTATTTCATGCAGGACCATTAAAAAAAGACAGCCCGTCTCTTTGTGTGACAGGTTCTAAATGATATATTCACAGCTGGAAGTGAAGAGCCCACATCAAGTAAATGTACAGAGAAGTACAGCTGAGGTTCTCCTGATTGGCAGTTGAACCCCAGCGTCTCACATCACTTCCTGGCAGGCCGCTTGTTGGTAAACTGACACACTGGCACCCATGGAGCAAAAGACTAAAACAAAACATCTTTCTTTCAAGCCATTTCTCAATCCATTTTGAACAGTCTTCAGAAATAAAATCTAAATGCTTTTAGATCTAAACCTCATGGTGTGCCTTTAAAGCATGTTACCTGGTTACATATTACATTTCTGTATTCTGTATTCAATAATAATAACAATAAAGTATTTTTTAGTAAGTGCATCATCCTGGTAAGAATTGTCTGAAACATACTCAAAAAAATCTACATCTATTTGACCCTAATCAGGATAAAGTAGTAGCTTATAATGAATTATTAATTGATCACTAGAGTATAAACTTAACAAATATACAACCACGAGATCTAATTGCGAAATAGTAAGAAAATATGTAATATATCAAATAATATGATCAACTACATCAACTAAAACCCAAAATATTTTCTCACATTTTCCCCTGAATCTTTCTGTCCTGTTCACTATTCTTGCTTTATAGAGGCGAAACGAATGTGTCAAACCGATTACATTCTCAACGCTATGTGGATTACCAAAGCCTTCCTGCCACTGTAACTACATACCTGTATTTAAATTTACATTCGTATATACATCTATTTGAGAATTTGATATTTGTGTATGTTTAATTATGTATGTACAATATATAAAAGGGATCTTCAAAAGTTTTCAGTAGTCAGGATTAAGCGGCATAAACTAAATAAATGAATGAATGACAGTTTTCCAGGTTGTAACTATAGTCTTGGTTGAGATGCTCGAGAGTAATTAGACTGAAGATGAAATTGAAAGATTGATTTTGAAAAAAAAAAAGTAGATAATCGTTATGAATCTGTGATTTTTTTCTCCCCATTTCAACAGAATCCAAACTTAATAAAACTAATCGTGGCAATTGCTGCTTCATTTCACTGTAATGTGGGGTAATTATGTTTCAAATTAGTCTAGCACTGTGGTTTAGAGGCTATTTACAAATGTCTAAATGATGTGATTTCATAACAACCTAATGGTCAGCAACATGGTTCGTTTTCAATTGTCTTTTATTGTGTATTTCCCTAAAATAAAATGTACGCTCTCATTCGATCCTATAAATAAGTGAAATTGCTTAATGCATGCTCTGTTCTCGTATTACTGTAAACAGACACTTTGTTGTCAATAGAAAAATTACGTTCATCATTTGGCATCACAAAAATAAATGAAGCAGCACTGTGTGATCATCTTATCTCCCAGTGGATTTACTTACAACCATAAAACTGTTTATTTTCACAGCAACCACTTTATTATCATAAAACACTGCAACAGAAGGTAGCGTCTGTCTTTTCTATACTGTAAATGCATACAATGCATATTGATAAGACATATATAGGGACAGTGTAGCCTAGTGGGTAGAGTATTGGGCTGGGAACCCCAAGGTTGGGGGTTCTAATCCAGGCTCTGCTACACTCCGCTACACTGTTGGGTCCTTGAGCAAGACCCTTAACACTGTCTGCTCCTTCCTATCAGATCCAGCATTACATTTATTGATACAGTACTTCATCTGATCAGACAACATGTGTTGTCCTTGTAGACCATGAACATGTCACCAGTTTACCACCTTTCCTTCCTTCCTTCCTTCCTTCCTTCCTTCCTTCCTTCCTTCCTTCCTTCCTTCCTTCCTTCCTTCCTTCCTTCCTTGGCTACTTTAACTAGATACTGACCACTTCAGACTTGGAACACCACCCAAAAGCTGCAGTTTTATAGATCTAGCGATCATATTTTCGCCCTTGTTAAACCTGCTAAAATCCTCACACCCCTTTTTCCTGCTTCTAACACATCAACTCAGAATAAAACGCTCACTTGCGGCTTATTATATCCATCCCATTAACAGGTGCCATGACAAAGATAGCATTAAACACTTAATTCACGTCACCGGTCAGTGGAATGTAAATATTGGAATGTAAATAAATCCCAGACTAATTCTAAGCATACATCTACATGTAGCTTATTAAGCACTAGCAAATTTATTCTGCACCCATCATTATCTATAATACTTCAAAGAATCCATTAAGTCTTTAGAAAAAGCACAGAAACATGCTAGATCTTCTGATTAAAGTGAAGATTAAGTGCACGGTGGAGCTCTGGCCA
This sequence comes from Hoplisoma paleatum, assembly GCA_028565875.1. Lineage (NCBI taxonomy): Eukaryota > Metazoa > Chordata > Actinopteri > Siluriformes > Callichthyidae > Hoplisoma > Hoplisoma paleatum. The sequence continues at coordinate 2,011,818 of JAOTRQ010000032.1, forward strand.
ATTAAGAAATGTTTTTTTGCAATTACAAATTACAGACGAATTCAATCTGCCAAACATCTGTTGATTCCATAATAAACGCCAGAAAAAGGTTTAAGACAGAAATTTATGTATAAAACGTGGCGCTACGCTTCCATGTGGACAAAAGGAACCTGTCCTTATCAAACTTAATGAAATAGTCAATTCAATTATATTTGTACAGTGCTTTTTACAACAGGCATGATCATAAAGCAGCTTTACAGAGTTAAAAGACGTCCCCTCAATCCCCAGCTGAGCAAGCCATAGGCAACTGTGGCAAGAAAAAAATCCTTGAAAAAATACAAGAAAGAAACTTTGGAGGATCCCGATTCAGCATGGGCCCGTCGAGCACGAATAAACTGGAGGACATTTAACAAACCGTAACAAAAATATTTTTAAGATTATTTTAATATATTTTGATCTTAGTTTCAAGATTTTATTATCTATAAATATAATATATAGTCTAATTCAGTCCAATTCAGTCTGTGAAACGTACACAATTCTGCAGGGATTAGCTATAGACACCTAATTATTACAGTATCATGTACGTACAATATACATATTAGATTATTCTCACAATTGGGTTATTAGGAGACAATTTGTATTTTCATCAAAATGATAATTTCAACTTATATAACACCGTTTACAAAAGTAAGCATGCTTTTTAATTATGTGTATCTCGATGAGGAATGTGACTTTTTTTTTATTGTGTCTTGAATAAGTCAATGACCACTGGCCACTAGGATACATAAACTAGTACAGTGTAGATCAGGAAGGAGAACATCTAAACAAAATGTGGAAACACAATCTGCTGTGGCGACCCCTAATGTCAAGTTTGAAAAGTACTTGAATTCACTTAACACCAGTACATTCAACACTCAAATGTGATAAAAAATCTACTCAATATCAAAACATCTTACATGTATCCGATGTAATACATTAATCTTTTCAGTGTGTATAAATTCTCTCTTCCCAAACGTATTCATAAATACACTAAGTGCAAATTACCATCATTAGTAAATTGCCATAATGCCATAGAAACACCTGACTAGCTTTACACAGACATGTAACCAAAACAGAGGATTAAACCTTTAACCTCTGAGCTTAGAAGAGAGTATTCGAATAGCAAAAGCAAATATATGCTGATAAGTGGAATGCACTGTATTAAATATATGTAGCGAGAGATTAAATGGTGTGTTGATCCTCTGTAATAGGATTTCGAGTTCATTTGACAGGTTTTGAAAACACTGCAGACATGTCCGAGATGAACGTACGACCGCATGTCTTCTTTAGTGTGAATGTGAAACCCATTACAGTGTTTTAATAGCACATCGTTATATAAAATGAAATCATATAATCGTATAACATATAGCTACGGGGGTCTTACTTGTTTAGATGTGTTACATTATATGGCATCTTCCTTATGGTTGTCCTCAGATGTTGCGTTTAGTTTACATGAACACGAACAGCAACGAAGTCCTATCTGGTGCTTTACGCTCAAAGAATTACAGTTGTTTGCAACAAAGCTGGCGTTCTATTCATGGGCTGGGAAAAGGTATATTCAAGCATGAGATGCTTTTTTTCAGTATGGGGTGTCTCTGTGAACAGATGCAGCTGGTATATAGAGAGGTGCTGAAGGCCCTTCACATGCTTTTATGTGAAAATTCACTTACTCAGCCTCAAAGCTCATCTCTGCTCTGTCATCACTCACTCGCCGCTGCAGTAAAAATTACTCACAGGCTATGATATATCTGAGTTGTTCTGCTTGACTAACTGCTGTCCTGTAAAAAAGAACTCGTTACGAGTAGGTTTATTCGATTCTGTTGGTTATTACATACAAGAATTATAGACATCATTTACAGTAAACAAAGAAAATGAACATGTGTATATTCATGTATTCATCTTTCTTGCCCCCCCCCCATTTTAGTATCACCGACTCCTGGGCACGCTGTAGACCGTTACTGATCCAGAGTTTCTCGGCGATATGTTGCCAGGTCATTCTCCCAGTCATAGTGCTTAGTGTAGAGGAACCTAGTGGCATGTTATAGGTCACCGGAGCGCTCGGACGTAACCCACACAAACATAGTGGGAATATGCAACAACAGAAATTACCCAGATCACCCTGAGAATCGAACCTGGGACACCTTGCTGTGAAGCGACAGTGATAACCATTACATTTATAATATAGATGATGTTAAAGGTTTACGCATGCTTGTTATGTTATGGGTTTATGTGACTGGTCCTAAACATACAAAATCTAAAGACTATCTTTATTTAGTAAGTCCTATGTGAGAGTTAAACAATAAATAAATAAAATGGCATTAAATATTGATTAAAATGATTAGCCATGGAGTTAATGATGAGAAATATCCAATATAATATATCTGCAAGTTCGATTTACACTAATTCTCAGACCAAATATTTATTAACAAGTACTTGGCAGACTTAACAAAGTTGAGAAATAAACTGTTGGCAAATATTTGAAAGTAAAAAATAAACGATGTATAATAATCTAAAAAAATATATAACCTTGCTAACTCGACTATACAACAAACATAGAAAGTTGTTTCACACACAACAATGAATCATAACTCATAATACTTTGACATAGTTCTTAAATATTTCTACCTATTGTTCTACAAACCGTTTAAAGTAGATTGGTATATGAGTAGAGCGCATGTCAGTAATATTTAATACTTCTTTATGTTTATTAATAATTATAGGCATAGGAAGGCAACAACTCTATCATTCTTTTAGAATAATAAGCAAAATAAACACAAACTGATGCTGACAGTCATTTGGGCTAAGATGTAAATTTGTATCACTCCACACCCCCTGCTTTGTAAAATATATATAAAAGTACTAATATTTAACATTCTAAAGCAAAAAGTGAATCCAAATTAAGCCACTTAATTAATTTTAAATCTATTTCTCTTTTTTATTTGTTATCCTAAGAATGAGACAGAAGGGGAAAAACAACCAATAATAAGAGATTTAAAACTGTAATTCTTTGCTCCTATTCTTCATGTAAACTAATCGCAGCACAATAAACCAAAACATATTTTACTGATCTATACAAGTCATAAAAAATAAGTCTTGAATGTCCTATATTGTAAAATAACTAAGCAAACACCATCCTGCAAATATTTGTGTATCTTATGATTTCCTTTTATTTCTATATTAATAGGTAATAAAACAATGAGCGTCACATTCAAACAAATGAACTGATACAGACGACCTAAACATTTTTATAAAATCATGTCTTTTTATAAAGGGTACTTTCTTAGTAGTTAGTAGTTTCTGTGTTGGGGTTTGTACCTTTAACCAGTTTTGATGTAGGCTTTCTTCTGGGTGCATTGTTTTCCTCTTACAGTCCAAAGACATACCACTACGTTGATTGGAGATGCCGAATTGAATCGGGTAGGTTTAATCGGTATGATGGATGATAGATAACTAAAAAATTAAATGCAGAAATCAGAGACACGGTAATATTCACTATACCTCGAACACCACCTACGCTCTGTAGGGAACAGACTTGTGCTACTGAATTTCCTACACTGAAACTTTTACAGGTATCATAACACATATTCCCTTCAATCTCCAGGAACCACTTTATATTGAGTCATGGACTGTTGTATATTGTGGTGTCGATATAAAACAGTCCCTCTTTCATTCACACTCATTTACACCTTTATAGGGTAGTCAAAAAAAATCACACACAGGCAATAATGAGAAGACAGTTGCAGCAGAAGGTGAAGTTTAAGTTAGAAACGTTGGAATCGTGCGACACTCACACTGCTTGCTGTGACATCAGCCTACAAATGAAATCCTTTCGGTTTTAGATTCGATTAAACAAATGCCTATTCAATTTTAGCGGTCTTTGAAAGTATAAATGAAGATTTCTGAATGGCTTTTCTATCATATAATGTTGGGTGTGAGTTAAACTGAATGGCTTCTGTTTCACACAATATAATTTGACCTCTAAAAACTGATCTGGTGCTCAGAAAAAATGAACTGGAAGCATCTGAATGAACAGCACATGTGCTTGAATGCTCTCATTAAAGCCATCGAGAGTTTTATAATGCCATGCAGCTCCCTTATCTTAGAAATCAGACAAGCATTAAGTTGAGTAATTTACTAGGGAACAGTGGAGTTGCTCAGGTTAACAGAATGGTTCATAAGCTGAACTTAGACGCCATCTAGTGGCCATTAATGATCACTGCATAATATGCGGATCTGATCATGTTCTGAATCCTTGATGGATTCAATCAAATCCAGCTTATCATTACATGTTTTTTTTTGGTATTTCCATGTGGGTGTCTTTCTTTAAATATTCATTCACATTTTCAGCACTTGGCAGACGCGATAAACAAAGCGACTTATAAATACAAGGGGACATTATTTTAAGCAATTGAAAATGAATGGCCTTGTTCAAGGGCCCGACTTGGTGGTAATGTGGCTTGAGCTGATCTCCAGCCCAGTACATTAACTGGGTCTAAGTCATCGCTCCAAGTTTAAAGAAAATAAAATTTTGAAATATCCAGATTAGCCGATTGTGCTAATATTAGCAATTTAGCATCTTATTTTCCAATCTAGTAATGTTTAACTTTAGGTAATTTGTTCTTTAATATTGGTAACAAAATAATCATTCAGTAATAAAACTTTTTTCACCATTTCACCTTCATTTTTTACTCTTAGTTATGCAATAAATGATACCATTACACACTTTTACAATACCATGCGAAGGCCTTTCTTACAAAAATTGCTTATATATAAATATAGACATACACAAATATATACAATCAGGCATAAATAGCTTCCTAAGTTTGTGTTGGCCCCACTTTTTGCTGAAAGAACTGTATTAGTCGTCATTTGCCTTCTGATTGATACAGACTGGTGTATAAAGACCAGGGCAAAAATGTAAATTGATTTTAAAACTGGCCGATACATTGTCAGACTTAAAATAAATGTATTACCTGCATATTTAATGAACGGGATATCAGCTCATATTTCCTCATGTGGTGATAAGATGTTTTATTAGTTTGACACAAAAATCAACATGTCATATTTTAATAACTTTATTCTCTTTTTATATATAGATCTGTACAATCAAGAATCAAACCTTTTCATGAATCTAGCAAAAAAAAACTGTACATGTCAGAGATGCTTACACTCCTTTAAATAATTCAATTTTAGGTCAACTAGCTAAGCCAACACTTCAAACCAATTCTACTGGCAAATGTGTACCTTCTGAAAGGGGTGGAAAAATGATCCCTGTGTTACCCCACACACGTCCTAGTGTTTTACAAAAACAGTAAAATATCTTATTTACACAGATGCAGCCAATTTAGAAAGCATGGTTTCACAAATCATTAGAAGAATGCAAAATGTGGTGTAGATGCCATTAGTACCAAATCAAAATGAGCTTAAATCAAGATCATGAGCTGATAGTGTTCAGGAAAACCGTGGTTACAACCCTCATGAACTTTGAAACTAAATGGAAAAAGGGGGACCTCTCACGCTCACATAATCGACCAAAAGAAATACGAACACTTCCTCAGTTGGTCGGTCCTTTTTCAGTGAATAAATACTTGAATGAAACTACAGACTATGTTCTGTAAGCCATTTGGTACAATGATTGCATGATGCCATGGACATTTCCACAATTTTAAACACAACACCAAACACAACAAACAAGCAAACCATGACGAAACCCATTCCTGAGACTCAACATAAACGATGATTCTAATTCCGGGTAGTGGTGTTGAAATGTGCCCTCTGTGTAGTAACCTTTAAAGATATAGATATTTATTTACCATTTTAAAAGGTTGTAAATGGCACTACACTAATAATCTAGTCCTTACTGTTAATGAAGCAACAAGAGTTCCAGAAAGTGAGATTTGTCAAATTAATTAAAACATTGAAAACAGACAGCAACAAGAAAAAAAATCTTAAAGAATAAAGTCCAAAATCGAAACAGAAATCATTTTATATCAAATCAAATAGAGGAGGTGATGAATCTGACTGGTGTAGAATTAGTCACATTCAAAAGGATGAACATGGAAAAGCAGCAAAACTGACAATGCAAGTTCCGGCCATAAAGTCATCTACCTGAATGCAAGCCGCATCGTTAATCACAATAACACAGACTAGTCCCAGTGCAATTACATTCCCTTTTGTCTGAACAACGTAAACATACAGCAAAGAAACCTTTTTTAAATGTCCAAAATCAAAATACATCAGTGAAGCCTTTGAACATTTTTTGCAGCAAAACAATTGTTAGCATGTATTCAAGCAGCCATCTAATGAATGAACTATAAACACAGGGTTCATACCCAGTCTAAGAATGTGAAACAAAAAGGATTCCAGATTACTAACCAACCGTTTGATTCAAGAAACCGGATCGTGGGTAGAATTAAAATGCGTGAACGAAAATTCTCTGGTGTTATAGACCAGTACACAGTGAACCCCACAACAAACAGTGAACAGTGTGTTTTTGGATGCAATGTGCAGATTGACGATGTGCTCAGAAAAACTACATGCATACAACTGACAGCAGACAATGTATAAAAAAGCCCACACACTGATAGAACGTAAATGCTCAGGTTTTAAAATATACAGTGCTTGTAGTAGTTCCAAGAGAAAGAAATATGTTTAGTCATGATGTGGTAATAAAGAGGGCTTTAGTGTGTCCCGTTTGAATAATCATAAAAGGTACGGATTAAGCTTGATATCCGGTTTACACTAAAGACAATGTAGAAATGAGCAGGAAGAAGGGCGTTCGTCCCATAAGGCCACATTGCTGAACGGACTCAGGGTTAAAATAATCTGAAGTGCTGCTCTAATCTGCTCTTTAGTCCTGATTTATATGCAGGATGTGCACAGGTATTGAAGATTGAAAACTTTTTAAACCACCAGCATTATGAAACGTTCAGTAATCCAATAAACTACCGAAACGCCAATGAAAAAAAAAAATCCACACATTGCTGAGACGATCCCAAACCGAGCATTTTCAGGGCTTCCCCCGCAAATGCTATCAATACTAAATGTTGCACCATTGACAATTTAATTTTTTTTACACAATTACAGCTCTTGCATCCACTGTTGTGCTAAAAGAGCCTGGTCAAACAGAAAACAACCAACCTTTCAGTGATTGTATTTCATATTCGTTTAACATTTTACAAAAGAACTGAAGAGATTCCTCTTTCAGTTTTTGCAGGACATTTTGTAATCAAAACTTGGTTTGTCTTTTTTTTTTTTTCATACACTATCGACATTTTTATTCAAAGGGAGAAGCAAAAATGAGAAGCCAAACGTAAAAGCAATGGTTTTTGCTAGCCGGTTTGACTGCGCACTTAAGGTGTGTGTGCAAGGTGAAGGGTGTTTGGGAGGGTTGGAGGATATCCAGAGGGGCTCAGAAACTGTCCACCCAGGTAGCTAAGCCTCGGTCCGTCAACGTACGATTCAGCAGCACCAGCTACGTCAAGAAAAACAAAAAGAAGATAATAGTAAGACAGTAAAATAGAACAGTATAACAGCAGTAAGTACCTTTGACAGTTTAACAATTATAGTGTAAAAATTGTGTTATAGTTGTAGTAGTAAAGTGTAATAGGCCAAATAGGAAAAAAAAAATTCTCCCAGTGTGTCCCACCGAAACCCTAAATAGGATTAAATAGAATCCAGTAAAATTAGTTGGTGGACAAACAAATTAATGGGTGAATGGGAGGAGAACAGAACTGCCAGAATAAAGTCACATGGACATGGAGAGAACATGCAAACTCTACACAGAAAATACCTGAACCTTCTTGCTGTGAGGTGATCGTGTTACTTGCTTAAGGAAGTTTAATAATGCAGTGATGTGAAAAGTCTTTGCCCCTTCCTGATTTCTTATTTATTTTGCATATTTGTCTAATATTTCTTTTGTGAATCTGAAACATGCAAGCAAGTGTGACAAAGATAATTAAAAACAATGCCATTCATAAATGAAATGTCTTTTATTAAAGCGGAACAAAGCTTTTTAAGTTCATTTTCCCTAACCACTTACTGTCAATCAAGAAATCACTTCTACAAGACCTGCCAGACAAAGTGAAGTAAAACCAAAGATCCTCAAAACCTAGATCATGCTGTGATTCAAAGAAATTCTAGAGCAAATGAGAAATCCCTTTATAAAACTACGGGACTCCAGCAAATACAGCACGAGCTATTTTCCACTAATGTCAAAACCATAGAACAGTGGTGAAGCTTCAAATGAATGGCTGATCGAATTTACAAATTTAAAAGCGCAGTGGCGACTCATCCAAGAGGTCACAAAAACTACAAATAACAACCAGCTAAAGAATTCCAGACCTCAGTAAAAGTCAGATATAGTCTTGGTCTTTCACTGTTGTATTTTGGGCGTTCTGACAGGATGTGTTGTGATTGGTGTGCGACAGCCTGTACAGATGTGGGTTCCTTTCCTAGTAAAAAGGTGAGTGTGTGTTAATCTTTTATGGCTTATTGTAAGTAACTTGATCAATGTGGTTTTCCATGGTGCATTCTCGAGTTCATTTGTTAAATCATGAACTAGAAAAGCATGAACAAAAATGCATGTTGCTTTGAAAAAAAGCTGGAAACACACCACAAAAATGCTAGAACTTCAGTTTAAACTAGGGTTGCACCGGATATCCGAATCCGGGTTCCGATTTCCGAATATCCGACCAATTTTAAGCTATCCGATCCAATCCGATTCCGGTCGGAAATCAAGCCTCCGT
>JAOTRQ010000032.1:2023736-2044404 GCA_028565875.1 Hoplisoma paleatum
TCATTGTTAGTCCCTGATTCAGCATCATTGTTAGTCCCTGATTCAGCATCATTGTTAGTTCCCTGCAATAATTGGTCGATATTTCCAATATTGGACGGTTTGTCACCTATCTAGAATTTTCCATACTTGCTATAATGAGGTGTTATTACAAAATAGATCTGAGTACCAACTCTCCGGTTTCCGATTCCGGCAGGATAGTGCTTCAGAGATCCGGTGCTTTCCGATTCCGGCAGGATATCAAAAAAAGTACTATCCGGTGCAACCCTAGTTTAAACCCAACTGACCTTATTGACCAAGTTTCACAAATTCACAAGTTCACTCACATGCCCATGGACAATTTGGTATCTAATTCACCTCCCTTGTAAATTTCCATGAGAAAATCGGAGCTCCCAAATTACACCCATACAGACACAAGAAGGTGGTGCAAACTCCACACAGAAAGAACCCAGAATGCTGACGGTATTTGTATAGTCAACCGAGTTACAAAAAATCCTAAATAAAAAAGCCAATTTTGCAACTGATTTGAAAAAGTTGAAGGACCAACAATGCGCTTACCTCCTCTCCGACCATGCTCCACATCTGGACTAATGGAAGGCCAGTGTTGTTGTCATAGTTTGTGACCTGAAATGAGAAGAATGTGAAGGTAAAAAGATTCCAAGAATAAATTGTATATTAAAAAAAATGAACATTGGGCAATAAGAATACCTGTGCGAGTAAAGGAACCCCTCGTGTAATCTCATCTAGTGCAGAATTGGCCTCGCTTGAAAACTGATCCTCACCTAAAGAGTATTTATGTGCAGAATTGCAAAACGGTTACAATTCTAAATAATAAACATAAACGGGTGCATAAAAGTAACCTGAGTCACTGATCAGTATCTTACCAGCAGGAGGTGCCACATTATCCAATAACACTTCTGTTCCTTGGAACGGTAACGTCACAAAATCCGACCTACAAGCACCGAATAATTTAAAGCAGGCAAGCCTAGAAACCTTTTTGAACCATGATTAACAGTAAGCAAAAGCATCAGAAACCTTATCTGGCGAAGAGTATCAATCTTCACTCGCTCATAGCCGCCGTAGTCTACATATCGGATCTCCACTTCACTGGAATCTTTGTAGAAGGAGATGACCTGCGCTCGCCACCACGCACCATCCATTACAGGAGCGGCACAGATCACGCCGACTGAGCCGGGAAAACAAGATCAGAGATTAGGTGGTAGGAATTCAGTAACTACAGCACGATGAAAGACAACTTTTTTGTACCTTCAATTGGTGTGGGTAGAGCAGGAGTGCCAGGCTGAGAGTAACACAGGAACATTTGCTGGTCCAGGCTGCGTAGCGCATGGTACGTAGGGTGAGTGTGTTGCTGGACAAAAATATGGCCTGCCGAGACGATGCTCACCACTATCACCTCTACTGCTACTCCGTTAGGAAGGAGAAGCTGTAACAGATGTGTTGGGTTGAGTAGTCAGTAGCCAGTAGTTTCAGTTTGTAGGTGAAAACTACAGCAAACGAATTCTTGCATCACATGACGACAACCTTCAAAATGTTACTAACTACTCAAAATGACACCGACTTCAAGTTCTGATGTGAGACCATGAGAGGGAACACAAGAGCCATTAAAAGAATGCAGCGTGCACACTTGTAGTTAATGTGATGTTCACGATGTTTTGTTTATGATCTGACCGTTTAAAATAAATCGCTGTTCAATATCGTTCTAAAATCAACAACATTCTCCCTTAAGGTTTTTTTTCCCAGATGATAAACCCATACCTAAATGAACCCTCAAAACCTACCACCCTCTGGCGTTAGGGTGGCTCAAAACTATGCACTGACACAAATGCTGAGGGCAATCATTTAATAGGAACAGTTTTTAGCAACATTTTAGAGATCTCACAAAAGCAGCAACACATTGGGTAGATGACATTAAAAATTTTGGAAATGTACATTTGTTTGATCATCGAGCCTTTCTAAAGGCTATGGTGGCCATGTGTGTGTCATTTCACAGCAAGGAGATACTGGGCTTGATATCCAAAATGCCTTCTGTATAGTCCGAGTGGATTTTTTTTGGGGTACTCCGATTTAAGTGCAAGTGAAAAGTTTGTCAATGACTGGTTGACAACCTTGAGTACAGAAAAAACTAATAACTACCATTCCCTGTCATGAATGTAACCAGTGTGAAATGACTATACCTAATATTTATTATATAATAAATCTAAAAACAAAATAAACATAATGAAACTGTAAAATTGGGTGTGCTGTGCAAAAAATTCTTTGCAGCAGCATAATCATGAAAGAAATATTAAAAGTTCATTCAGTGGCTTTAACTGAAATCACACTCATTTTAAGACAGAACTGATGCTTGAATGACATTAGACAGCATTTAAAAACCATGTAATGCCTATACACACACCATTAACTGATAACTAAAACCAAACATTATTGCAACAGGCCGTAACATGAAGGTAAGCAAAATTCAGACTTACCCAGGACGTCATGGAAAGTGAAGGCATTGTGCTGGGCTGTAATGACTGTGTATACACGTTGGTCAGTTCCAGATCTTTAAACTTCTTACCAATCAGCGCCAAAGCTCGATCTACTTGCTGCTGGGTACCTGACACATTGGCAAACAAACACATTGGCATCAACTGGAATCAGCATTTATCAAACAAGCTGCGAGGAACATGTTATTAGGAGGATTATTAAGCTTACTTACCCTCTATATGGCAGATCTGAATCTCTTGAGTGTAAGGCAAAGTAGAGATGTAGATTTTTGCTCCAGACGTCTGTTTTAAAAAGCTCACATATCTTCCTTTTTTGCCAATTAATCTACCAACTAGATGCTGAAAACGAGGGGAAATGTTTAAATCATTCACGCATGAGAAAGTTTCTTTATAATTAAGGATGCAACAATCCATTCTAACCACATTGAGATATTTATTATACTGTGTTCACTAGAAGTTATGACCATGTCCTACTTATTGATCAATGTTAAAAACAAAAGTACTGTATGTCATTTTTATATACATATTTCAATTTATTTATAATAAAACATTTACTTATATGACATGCATAATGTGTTTTATATGTGTATATTTTATTAGTAAAATGAAAAGCAGGATTCCAAGTTTTATATTTATTTATTTCTCCCAAAAATTAAATACTGCATTTGGGATTTTATCTATAATTAATATAAGTTATTAATTTCCCATTATAATTGTGGTTCGTACAAACGATGCAATCAATTGATGTTTATTATTTATTTTATTCTTTTGTAAAACAATGAATCAGAAGAAGGATGTGTCCTACTTATTTACTTGAGGTAGGTACAAACAATGCAAAACCATTTTGAATTGAGCTCAATTTTGCATTTTTGTGAATAGTGCGAATGCCCTCAGCTGCTTATAACACCCATCAATTCATTAACCAGGAATACCAAGAGAAGTGCCTCAAGAGAACAGATTCTTAACTGCCTCAAGGTCCATTGTTACATCCATATTTATTTATGATTAAATTCCTTAGTAAAGACACGTTTTAATCGGAACAGTCTTGCCCCAAGGTACAAGCTTCAAATAATGATGAGAGGTAAGCAAACTTACCTTTGGCACCTCGATTTCCCACACTACTAAATGTGAGGCCTGGCTACTGCCATCTTGGTTGTCCCCTCCTCCCAAAGTGCTACTGTCCATTGAATCCATACTGTTTACATCCGAACCTACAGCATGACATAAAAGATTGTGAAGTCATGGTTAGGTCCTGCACTACAAGTTTGTACCAATTTTTAAAAGTTTCTAGAAAGGAACTCACCAGACTGATCAGCCTCGGCTTCACTTGTTCCATTTTTGAGGGTTTCCCCGTTAAGCTGTCCAGAAGCACAGTTAGCCGGTGCATGATTTGAACACAGCCGTTGCTCTTCCAGTTCAGTTGACTCCAGGTTCTCTTGTACACAATCGTTTCTTTTCTCTAACAGCCCAGAAGTACAAGCATCCACATCTTTGATTCCAGTCACTGCTGACGATTGACCTGTGCTGAGGAGGTCCTCACTGCTGTTGCCGTCCTCCGACTGGCATGTGCTACAACCAGAATCCTCAGTTCCAGTCACAGCTTCCTCTTGAGCCTGAACCTTAGAAAGGACTTGCATGGATTCCAACCGGTGTTCTTGTTGGTCATCTAACGTAAACGTGTCACTCTCAGGTAGATCAGTGGCAGTGTCTGACATGAGCATGTTGCAACTGATGTTCCCAGATTCAAGTGTGACACAACTCGAATCCTCAATCCCAGGCTGAAATTCATTTTGGGCCTTAACCTCGGTCTGACTGGACTTCAGTTCATGCAGACCAAAATTAAAACAACCCTGCTCCTCTTTTTTGGATGGTAGTGCTGACAAAACTGTATTGAGTAGGTCCTCCGAACAGATACTACTCTCCACCAGACAGGTGTACAATCCTGAATCTTCTTTATTAGGCAGACTTAGAGTAAACGGAAACTGTTCCTTGTCGCTGGTTTGGTTAACACAGGTTTCCACTGTGATGCCAGTTGGTGCTAAACCGGTGTGCATCTGGTTCTGGATGAAAATGCCATTTTCTGACCGGTGCGTGACAATCCCTGAATCAGCTGTTACTGCTTCTCGAGTTAAAACCTCAGTCAGGCTAAAAGTTGTGTCCAATGGTCCTTGCTGGTCAAGTTCAAAACTGTGGTCGTCTTTTGATAAACATGTGCTAAGGAAATCTTTACTCATTATGCTGTTCTCCGACAGAAAAGTGCCGCACACAGAATCTTCAATTAAATCCGCAACTTCCCCTTGGGCATGAACTCTGGGCAGGAGTGGCGTCGACTCCAAATGTCCCTGATATTCAGTGAAAGCAAAGTTTTCCTGCTTTCCAGAGAATTCCCATTCAGTGGGAGTAAGGCAGCCGTTGACCTCCGAGGTATGTGCCGTGTGCTTCAATACTTGATCTGAGTGGCCTTGAGCAGAGGATTCTACCAGCCATGCGTGTTCAAGATCACCTTTAATGGTTCCTGTTCCGTTAAGTGTAGATTTTACACTGTCTGGTTCCTCTGAGACCCTGCTGAGCGAGGATGCACAGCAACTGACCGCTGTGACCTCACGGGCAGCAGATGAGAGGACTTGAGAAATCAAACTGGCTGCAAGACAGTGGAGCTCTTCCATGCTGTTGTGACTTTCTATCGATTGAGTAAGGTCACCGTTCTGTTGACAGTGACCTTCTGTTGAATAACTGGACACTGGAGAGGAACTAGTAGAATTCTGAAAAGGGACAGGAAGCACAGGATTTTCTTGAAAGGTGGCCTGTTCTGATACAGTCTGAGCCCTACAGTCTGAAAAAGGTTCCGTGGGTATAGTGACAGTCTGAGCCCTACAGTCTGAAAAAGGTTCCGTGGGTATAGTGGAGGTCAGTTGTTTTTTGGTAGACAGGTCTGTTTCAATATTTTCAGCATCACACATCAATTCCTTATCCCCATCAAGATTTAAAGTCTCAGCTTTGGTTAATTGAGACAAGTCAGCAATTGAAAGCATTTCCTTAATGTCAGTTACTTGCTTGTCTAGTGTTTGACCTGTTGACAAATTGTCTAACTCCACTCCAGACTGAGTGCTAAGAGCAGCTATCTGCAGGCTTTTATGGGAAGATCCATCTACAAGCTTCGTTGGTGCTAAAACTAGGTCAGGTTGTTCACTGACCGATTCCGAAACGCTTTGTTGACAGACAGCAGCAGCGACATAAGAGGACGTTATTAGTTTTTCCGATTCAAGATCCAAAGAGGGGATCCCAAGAGTTTCTTCTACTGCAGAGTTTGTAATTGAACAGATCTGCGCTACAACCTCTTGCTCGACAGGTGGCAGTTCTTTGGTGTGGGATCTTTCCTCGATGGTTACGCCATGTGTAGTCTCGAAGACTTCTTCAGCACTCTCTTCTGGTGTAGACAGCAAACTTGTAGCCTGTCTCCCCCCACCATCATTGCTGACAGTCTGCTCCTTCTTGCGTGAAGTGTACCACCACAAGCCTATGAGTGCGAGCACTCCAGGAAGTGTGTATGGTAGAAAGTTCCGAGCCTTGAGCGGCATATCCGCTGAATTCTAGCAACTGCTCCTGAAAAAGTAAGACAGCGGGTTTTGAGCACAACGATCACCAAAAGTATAAACTGCAAATTACCTCTTTGATAAAGATTTACTAAATACATACTTGCTTTAGTGGTTCAAAAGCATATTAGTGACTAAAATATTTTAATATTTAAAAAGTCAATAATTAGCCATTTGACCAACTACTATAGACACAAACTCAGTTAACTCACATGAGATGTGGTAAAACTTATTTCTACATTCATGGGGAAAATAATCAAGGGATCTAATAAAAAAGTAATAAGTTTTGTTTAAAGAAAAACATGTCTATGTTTACATGGCTTAAATGATAAGTAATTTGAGTAAATGTGTTCAGATCCTGGGCTCATGCGGTCATTTACATTTGAATGTCTCCTCAGTCAAGCATACTGGAACACCTTGGTGTCAAACACTGGAATTTCTTGCTGTTAATAGAGTGCTCGACCCACTAAGCCACCCCTGCAAACACGAACGGTTTCAGTTACTTTTGAGTAACCATTAAACCATTTTTTTAATACTGGTCTTTATGGTCATGGTAAGTGTCCACTTCAGAATGCTTTTCACAGCAAGTCTGAATATTCCAGATATCAACAGTCATGCCACAGAGATAGTTATGTCTTTGGCTCAGTGACACCACCTGTTGGCACAATGGAAGTAGGTGGGCTCCTACACTGTCAATCATCTGTCCAAAAAGCTGATTTGAATGCTGGCGTTGCATTACCCGACTGGCAAGGCTTTCTGGTGCCCCAACCTTCATCTATTCAAAAATCTGGCAAAAGTAGCACTATAGATTTGCTCTAGATAAAGAAAAACTGCATTTTTCCTTACATTTGATAAATAGTAATTAATAAATAGTGTCTAATCAAATTTGACAATTGTTTTCTGCATAATCAGTTTAGTTTTTTTGGAGGCTGATAGAAATAAATCTATAAAGCAATAAATCTAAGCAAATGTGTTATACTGGATAATCACCCAATGTTTAAGAATTCCATGTTAGTGTATCCTAAGTATTTGCAGAATAAACACATGCATTCAAGTCAAATACACGAATACGAATTAGAATAAGGCATGCATAACATTTTGCTATCTTAATCCCTTGTGCTCAATTTACCTCTTTACAAAGCTGCAATATGAACATAATTTTACAAATATTGCCGGTTTAAGCGATTTAAAATGTTGATTTCAGAAAATAGATTTAGAAACCAAAAATGCTGATTTGATTGTTTTTCAGCTCTGATGTGAAACCATGCTTCAAATGCTTCGTGTTTGCTTTATTAATTACCCACATTTTCGATAATGCTATACCATATTATGAAGCATATACATTTCATAATAAAATGATAACTGACCTTTGTCACTTTATGTTTCAGTTTAAAACTAAAACAGGATTGTTTAATTGTGACTGTAAATCTGAATCACACTCCTTGCCAGCCTCTTTCCTCCAGCTGCTGAGATTGTAATAACCTCCCAAAGATTATCATAATGTGGAATAATTTGAAATTAATCATGATACATTAAACAGAGTAAAGACACCAAAATCACTAAAGCACATTCCCATGAATAATAAAGCGGTTATTGGTCCTGGGAACATGTTTAGTTTTACCGAATGCAGGATTGGTAACGAACAAAAATCAGTTAAACAGTTAACTTAAAGTTAAACAGGCACTCAAAATTGAATTAGTAATACAGTTTTTGATCTCGTTTGCATTGTTACAGGTAAACAAATGCTTAGGAAAAAGAAAAACTTAGACCTTAGTTTATTTAACTTTTAACATCATGTTTTACATTTTTAGGTAACATTCATGACAGGAAATGATCAAAACAAGTCACATCGAACACAGTTATGGACAATTTTGTATCTTCGATTTGCCTTACCTGCATGTTTTTAGACTGTGGGAGGAACCTGGAGCATCCAGAGTAAACCCACACAGACACAGAGGGAACATGCAAACTGCACAGGAATCCTTGGATCAACTTATCCAGGAATCAAACCCAGGACTTCGTGCTGTGAGGCGCCAGTGCTAACCACTGTGCCACCCAAAGTGGGCAATAGAACTCTCAAGTACAGCCAGAGGAAAGTGCTGTTTGGAGCCTGATACAGCAGATTTTAGGTAAGCACAGTGGAACAGTGCAGACGGGTTACATACTACTAAAGTTTAGCCATGCATGCTACTGGGATTACTCATGATGCTCATTGGCCAACAGCCGCACCGATTTTAAAAAAGAACATCCAAGCATGCCTTTCCATAATTGAGCCGGAGAAGCCCAGTCTGTCAATAGAAAGGAATGCACTGCCCACAACAGTGTCCTGTTCACAGGGCGTGCAGACAAACAGCCCTACATAAAAGGACGCTGCTAATACAATTTGAAATCTGAAAAAAGCCAAGCCAATTTGCTAAAAAAAAAGGGCGTGCCAGCAAACCCACATGGAAATTCAAATTTGCAATACCAGCATGAACCAAAACGGGTTATTATTTATCCAGACCTAAACTACTTAGGCTAGGGTTAGTGTGGGTCAACATGTGAGGTTATGGCAATGCGACAAAACTTAAAAATTGACACATTTTGCTATTGACAGAATTACAGTGCCTTTATTACATTTAATATGACGTACAGGCTAAAGTAAAGGAACGCATGCTTAAGTAGTATTTGATAGGTCAAGACTAGTAAGTTTAATCCACACACTTGACGGCTTTCATGTACTACACTCATCAAATAACTTCAAGCATGAAGAGCTACTGACTTTTGCTCATGTGCCATCATGTACTCTTTGTTCATCCCCTTACAAAAAACAAACATCAATGAAGAACTCCCAAGGGAACCCACATGGCCAGATGTGTCTTATTAACACAAACATGGTGGAAATATATTAATGCTGAAAAAAGAGAAAAGTGGTCCAACCACACATTAATCCACCACATTGTGTCTAATCTATTATTTGATAAACATGTACAATATAATTAATTATACATTGGCATATGCACAGCCAGCAGGTGTAAGCAACATTCAACAACCAACGCAACAATAGTCTACCTTGATAACATCTCATCATTGAGGATCCTACTTTAATAATGAATAGGTAAATGTATGTATGGAAATAAGTAATTAAAGTCTCTACATGGAAATAAATATGGTGGTAAATGTACCAGACATGAGCTTTGTACTTTTACACATTAGACGTTTGAATAAATCAGAAGTCAAAACTTGAATTTTTTTGGGCAGTCCCTCATAAAGTAACTTTCTACAGTACCAAATCAATCTTGTAATGACAATGTAATAAACACTAAAAACTTGGTAAAGTAACAGTATGTAGTGTATTGATAAAAGAAACCCCACAGACACAAAACATAAACGCCACACACTGAGCCCTTAGATCGTCTGACCCAGGAATTGAACCTGGGACTTCTCACAGGGTGGCTTATTGGTCACTCACATTGTAGTTTTAGTCTAGTTTTAATAAATGCAGAAATACATAAATGGAAGATCAATCTACAATTACTATTAAAGCTTATTTATTCGGTAACCTAGCTGTGTATTGTAATTGTACACACACAAGTATAATCACTAAAGAAATAGTCATTATAGTATGAAGCCAATAGCAGCTATAGTGACAAAGTTCTTTGTTTACCTTGTTTCCAAAAAGAGGTACTGTTCCCTCACCCAGTTCTTTTTCCTATCAGCACAAATTTTAATCCCATTTTCAGTATTTGCTCTTTCCCTCACATAACTGCTCTCGCTGCCCTGTCAGTAGCATCTTACTCCAATTCGGCCGCTTTCACTTCTGCGAATGCCACAATGACCATAAAAGAAATCCTGCTACTGAGCGGACGAGCTGACTGGTATTTAATAAACTAAATAAGCACTTATGCCTCGTTTTGTTTGTTTAAAGCCACAGATAATAACACGGTTTATATCAATGACAGGATGATTCGGATTTTATATTTGTGTTTAGGTTGTTCTATAAATGTCTATTTCTGGATGTATTTCTAGCCTCAATTTTAGTTGGTTGACTGGTCTTCTTCATATTAGCAAATATAGTCAGAGTTGTTCGATAAGGAGTCTGAGGTTTTCTGTTTTCAGATTTTTGTTCATTAGTCCAGTGCTCATGCGTTATAATGTAATATTGCACATAGTCGTCTGGCTAGTACTTGGTCTGCTGCTGCTCTTTACTTTCTTTTTTCCTGAGTCCACCACAAAAATCACTACCACCCTTCCTCTGACTCATAATGACTCACAGAGAAAGGAAAGTACTTACACTGGAATCAAACTACCATGCCTACTGCTACCTACACTACTAGAATATGCAGTTAAATAAGGCTGGTTTTCTAGCAAACACAATATTAAAGTTAGTGCAGTCATGACCGCTGTTAGCTGCTGTGTGATTCGGTGACTTTATATTTCAGATAACTGATAGTTATAAAAAAAAAAGTTGATTGCTAATTTATTAACCAAGATGCAATATTGGACCGTGTCTTAATTAAAGATCACTATGATTTATTCCACACATTACTCAAAAACAGTACACAAAGATATATTAAATACAGACAATTTAGTACCTCCAATACACCATCTGCATGTCTTTGGACTGTGGGAGGAAAAGGAAGCAGTCTGAGAAACGCAGACACATGGGGCAGAAGCCAACTTCACATAGAAAAATGCAAACCGCCCCAGCTGCAGAACCCAGGACTTTGAGGGAACGGTGCTACAGTAAGCCACCCTGTATGAAAGCAGCTATAGAAATAAACTTGCTTGCCAAGCTAATGAGAGGAATATATTTACAGTAGGACATTGCAATTTAAACAAGCTTTCCAGGAGGCTGTTTAAATTGCAAATTGCTGTCAAATATATGATTTCCCACAAAGAATAGCGATAATTGCATTAATCCAGTAACTCCCACACACGCTTTAACAAATCTATATAAAAAATAATATATATTTTTTGCGTTTTCAGTTGCACGACTTTAAAAACGCTCTGGTTGCTACACTGTCCCTCTTGTAAATAGACAATGTAAATTTTGCACATTTACAGGTAAATGGGATAGATGGCGAACACACACTAGGGGGCAGTAAGCACACATGCCAGCTGTAGCGGGCAGTCCAAGCCATGGCACACGGAGAGAAGCTAGGGTGAATCAAACCGGTGAATCAGCCCTTGAACAAGACACTAAAACTACAACTGCTTCTCATTATAAACCAATCAGTACACTTAATCCGGTTTTCTCGTCTCATGGTGTTGGCCACGTATGGTAAAAACCATCTACATTTTGGTTAATATAATTCTACCCCATTGACATAACGGCCTATATCAAGAATACGACTTGACTTATTTAAAACAGCAATTCAGTCAACTTGGACAATCTTTATAAGAATAAGATTAGAATCCATCAAACAAAAGCTAAAGGGAAATTTTGTTGAGTTTCTTTGTCAGAGTAAATATATATGACAAATAAAGGCACCGACATAAATAAAAGCTTGTCAAAGAGGACATGATATAAGCACGAATGCCATTTCATTAATGTTTATGACAAGCCATGAAGTCACATTCAATGTTTTCGTAAAATACTGTACGGACGGCTGACATTAACGTCCAAATGACGACAATCATAAGCATTAACGGTTATGTAGACATCTTCAAATAAAACGGTACCATATACTGCTTAAGTCAAGTTAATCGCAGTCTTAATACAACGCCAAGTGCCTTTCGTTCTTACATCCTTTTTAGTTAGATTATGGATAAATGGCACGATACATTTAGTGTTTCTTTGGGGCAGTGGAGTGTAAGTGATTACCTTAGGAAGGTGTAGTCATTTTAACTAAACTTGTGCATAATATACTTGCTCCAAATTCTGGTGAAAAGGTCAAAGACTTTTTTTAAAGTTGAAGGAAAAAAAATTGTATCTGTAAATAATAGGAGGGATGTTGGAGTTCTACTACATTACTTATATTTACACATGCATACTTGAAGCATATGGGATGGACCCCAGAATATCCATTGTGCTGTGTGTGTGTGTGTGTGTGTGTGTGTGTGTGTGTGTGTGTGTGTGTACACAGTCCATCGCTACTGTTTAAAGGCAGTACGTGCTGAGGGAGCGTGTGTGCGCGCTTCACCTTGGACGAGGTTAAATAAACGGGAACATGGAGACGTAGTTTGGCACCATAGTGGCCTGAGAACCTGAAGCTAGACATGCAGCCACCGAACGACCTTGTGAGAGAAGCAGGGGGTGTAAAAACTACCGTTAAAGTCCGTGCACGTGTATATAACCCAATAACAACTACAGTGGAGGTGTTTGTGATGATTTAAGAGCTCGACGTTCTGATTCTCGAACAATCCGCACGATGAGTTTTTAATACGCACAACAAACACTGGAACCAGAACTGGACGCCGCTGCACGAGATGTCCCGCAGATCCTCATTAACTTTCTCTTCGACGTTTCAAAAGCGATGCTTGCGTTTAATGAAAGACGTTATAAGCCACGGACACGACATGCGGTGCGAAACTTACCAGAATGAACTGGTGTCAGATATACAGCGGGGCATCTGGTGTGGCGCGTGGTGTAGCAGGTCCCACGCGCGCTAACACGCTAGTGCTAACGCCACAATAAAACCCGATTAGCCATTTAGCTCGGAAACATCAAAGCCAAACCAGGCCGGGATAACGACAGTGAACGCGAATGTCTGTAGTAAACAGCGGGTGAGAAAGCAAATCCGTCACCCGAGCGTATAAGGTTATAAAAAGAACCGCTAAGCTAGAATTTGACCTGGTGCAGCTTTATTATAGTAGGCCGAGACGCTGCGCGAGTTATGCTTCCTTCACGTGCTAGCACAATCAGAGTTGATATAAGTTCCCGAGTTGAGTGTTCTTTCTTATTGTTATTGTGCACGTCACAAGTTAACGTCTGTTATAAACGTTCAATGCAAGTATCCAACTAAAGTTTAACATCTTCAGGGCACAGTGACGGGCATTTCTTTATTTTAAGTCTAATTGTACAATTTTGCGAAATCAAACAGACTGTCTTACATGCTTGGTTGCATCTCGTAGGCTATTTTACTAAAGTATAATACATGTGGAGGGGGGCGAGAGATACTTGTTTAGCAAAACAAAACCAACTCTCAATGTATAGAGATCATGCTAGCTAACTAGCGTGCAGTCCAACGCATTGTAATCGCGACTTTGAAAGCACGTGAAGGCAGCATAAGGTCTAGTGTCATAGAGCCGTTCTTCACCTGTTCAGATTGTGCAGTAGGACAGAAGCTTTCCATCATTAGATTTGTTAAAAGTAAGTTAAAATGCAATTATATCGTATTCATATGCATTACCCACAATCCAACATGACATCGTTATGTATTGCAAAAAGTTTCAAACACGCAGTCTTTTCTGTTTTCACGCGGAATAGTTTATATCTCATAATAATCAACGTCATGTTTTGATCTCCAATTATAAACTAAATCAAGTATCTAATAATTTCATTAATCATTCATGGATGATACACGTCTCATGCCATAGAATACTCGAGGTTATAGCATGATATTGTTGTTCTGATCGCTGTAACTGTTGAATTATATATTGGCTAGAATGATAAAGACTAAAAGAGCTGCTACACAATGGCTTAACGGAAATCAGGTGGGAAAACAACGTTTATCACACAATCAATACACTATCATTTTGCTTTTAAAACATCCAATTTTCCCAAATAATG
The DNA here is from genome assembly GCA_028565875.1 of Hoplisoma paleatum. NCBI lineage: Eukaryota > Metazoa > Chordata > Actinopteri > Siluriformes > Callichthyidae > Hoplisoma > Hoplisoma paleatum. Next base: position 2,037,548 of record JAOTRQ010000032.1, read on the forward strand.
TCCAATAATAATGAACAAAGAATCAATAATGAACAAAGAATCAACTTGAAAAGCAAAAGCAAGTTTCTCTGGCTACACACTTGTAGCTAGAGGACAAGACAGGTGTCTTTTGTTAACCCCCATGCCAATAAGTATGATAATAAATAGTATATATATATTAAACGAATAAACAAAGTTTCGAGTATAAAACACAGTAACGTAAAGTACTACACAGAAGTGAACTAGAATACTAAATGCTTAATAATGTGCACAATACTCATTAAGACAAAGCCAGTACATGAAAGGTTACGCTTAGCAGCCGTGCTAGTCACTGTGTCCCAGACTCACTACTCACCGGGTCTGTGTGTCCTCCGTGCGGCCAGTGTGCACCACATACCCGGGAGAAAGCTCAGATAATGTCCCGCTGTTTTGGGCCCGACAGTTTGAAACTGCGTCCCTCCTGACTGCTTTCTTCCCACAAGTCTCCTTCTCTTCTCCCCACGTGTTGACCGACCTGAAGCTCGCTAAACAGAGGAGACCCAGCTGATCAAATCTCGCGAGAACTGACAGCGTCGCGTCGTAGCACGTTACCAAGCACAATATAAATACACACAAAAAACAACATAAAAGTACGACATGGCTAAATAATGATATCAATAAATGTATAATACGTGTCATGGTCGATTAATAAGTACCAATGATAGTGTGAATTATGAAGATATCGTTACATTATTCACGCCGGTAAGGTTGCCAGATTTTCCTTTACATCGGGAGGCATCTTGTAGACTTTACTTGGAAAGCCAAACATTCTCTAAAAAAAAACTAATTATATATTTAACAAATCCTCCAATACGTACTAGGTACAGTCGCCTCTTTATTCGTTTCCTAGGTGGCGCTGTCGGTGTGGGCTTCCTCATGGAGCTCCGGTTTCCTCTCGGTCATCACCGGTAGTTTGTAGGTTGCACAAACCGTTGCATTGCACACAATCACCATTCTTGAACGTTCCTTCAATTGTTTAACTTATATAAACTTATATATTGTGTAACTTATAAGATAAAAAGTGAATGATAGACACATGCCAACAAAAACAAACAAACAATTGAACTTCCAATCAGGACTTGAGGAAGACGAGCATCAAGACTCCCTTTATTTGCTCCCAACTGTTGTAATAAGCTTCCATTATATATCAGGACTTCTGACTCTCTTTCTGTCTTCAGATAGAAAAACTCAAATCTCCTCTCTTTACCAAACACTTAAACTCCCTAAAACGAACTCACTTTGTTTTACAAGTTTTCCAGATACTGATTTTAACACTGTTGTTTATGTAAACTCTACTATAGTAGTGTTTACTAGTATGGACGCACTTCTTGTTAGTCACTCTGTATAAGTGTCTGCTAAATGCTGAAAATAGAAATATCATTAAAAAAAATAGCATTTTATAACTACTGTACATAACCGCCATTTCTGGCAACTGCCGGCACCCATGAACAGGTCTCCCAGCCCAGGATGTTTGGACTACACTAACTTCCTCTGCATGTTTTGGTTATGCATAAAAAGCCGTTTTTATAAACCCCCTCAAGTTTTGTTTTGGATTTATGTTTGAAGATTTGGCTAGCCACCCCACTAGCCACCTAAGAGTGTTGAGCTGGAATTAAAATATTTCACTTTTAGTGGTGATTTTGTGGTCATTGTCTCAAAAAAAAGTCCCCCAAAAGAACAATCTTGCTTTTAGTCCAGAGAATCTTGCACCATTAGTCTTTGTGTTCCTACACTAATTTGATTTCATTTAGGACATTGACATCTTTTAAATTCAACAATGGGACATTATGGAGAGGTGTTACTGGTAAATTGGTTCCACTTAATCATCTTCTGTTGTATGTTCTGGAATGTTTTTTGAAGTGATCATTGGTCAAGCCTTTGTTATTTCAGCTTTTCTTCCGCTGCTCATATTTTGCTCGCCACTTTGAGGCATTTGGAACAACTTAAGCAAAGTTATCTACATTTTTCCTATTTTTTTGTATGTTTTTATCCACCGCAACCAAAAATGTAATTAAAGTATTTTGATTTTTGTCAGAACAATGTCTGGAACCACATATTTTTGCCATCAGATTGTTGTCCTACATTAAATTAGGGCCAAATTTGAGACATGGTCATAAGCAGAATGAACGATTAAAATCACTACCAGAGATTAGTTTAAACAAACTCATTAAAAAAGATCAGTGCTACGATTACAGTATGTTTTAATTGTTGGGGTTGTTTTGTGTTCAATTCTCTACTATACCTTCAGGTAAATTATGTCCTATTATAACTACTGGTTGATTCACACAAGGACTTTCTGTGTGGAATTTGCATGTTCTACAAGGAGAAAACACTTGACAAAAAGTTTGATATTTATTTATTATTCGATATCACTGTAACAGGGTAGTGAACAACATTTATTATGAACACAGGTATAATTAAATTGCCATGTTATACATGTACAGCAACTAACTGCTTTACAAAAAAGCAATACAATGTTTTATTTACAGTCATATAACTTCCAATTTTACACAAAAATATTTACAGGTGACATGTGCTGTTTACAGATGTGGGCGCAATTTAACGTTACAATGCTTCAGACCAACAATTTGCATTAGATACAAATACCGATCGTTATTTGTTTTCATGGTATGCAGTGTTTATCATGTGATGCATGGAAAAATGAAAGGGACGTTATGTAACGTCAAAGTTTGTTCATACTTCAGATGGTTGAAAAGCAAGCACGCATCCAATCATGATTTTCTGGAATCACACTTGCATCTATAAGCATTAGATATCGAAATCTATCCTGAGTTTGAACACTTCAGTTCAGCTATTTACCCTTGTTGAGGCTCAGGATTTATGAATGCATAACAGATACAGGAAGATCACTTTTGTGAACCGACTTATTCTTGGTCACTTTGCATGAAGTAGAATGAACATTAATTGGGAAATAAAAGAGCTTCAAGTATCTTGGGAATCTGCAAAGGAAATAAATGTATGAAATAAAATAAAAATAATTTTACCCATTTAGGATACTAATACTGCAGTCATACATCCTGATGATGGTACCAATTAGTTCGAACACTGGGATTATACACAAAAACAGAAAATGCGTTGCAATATGGACAGGACAACAAATCAACCGTAAACGAGCAAATAATTTACCATCAGACAGATTTGGTCCCAATTCAAAAGCAAAGCATGAGGCATTATTATGTTACCAAGACCTATTGTATCTGAGCTGACCATTTAAGGTTATTTGTTCTCAGAAGATCCAGTGGTTGAAGATGAGTTGTAGTGGTTGAAAAATTCACCACCGATTTCCAAAACACAAAATACTTTTATTTCATAAATTGCCAATTGGATAAAGCATTTGGTATGTGCCCTTCTTTTGTAGTGCTCAGTTTCTCATGAAAATTATGAATTACTGAGAAGTGTAATAAATCCAAAGAATATGTGTAATAATGTTCTGCTAAAATGGGAGTGTAGGAGAATATTGCACATAATTAGCAAACCCTCAGGTCATGGCCTTTATACTGAAAGAATACACTACGGTGTATCTTCTGTAGTGGCATTACAAATAATTAATGGCACATTAATTACTGTCATCGAGAGAGGGACAGAAGCAGGCACATATATATGGATTACAGCTTTAAGCCTAGTGCCCACTAAACCATCCAAATCTAAAAAAGAAAAACAAGGAAAATGGAATCATGAGTAGTAAACATTTGGAGTCACATATTATTCCACCATGACTTCAACTGCAGAAACCCTACAGTTAAATAAAGGTCATCCATCGCCCCTGAATCACTGTGGGCAAGATCGCAAGTCGGTTGTAGAACACCAGATTCTTAATTTACAGTAGCCAATCAACTTCTGCATGGTGAGGGATCTATAAAGAAAACCGAGGGAGAGAAGTAGATAGATATTAGAGATTCATGTGATGTGACTGAAACATTTGGAAGTCTAAGCGATTGAACAGAAACAGTTTGATTTTCAAGGGAAACTCTGGTACCTTTGTAGTATGGATTAAAATTGCATAGTGAGCACTAGGCTTTATTTACATCGTTATATAACAAGCAACAGAGTGAATAAACCAACGCATTTTGTCCTTTGGTGCATTCTGGAACTTCTAGTCGTTATGAGCACAACTACTAGAGTTCAGATATGAATACTTTTCCCTTTGTCTTGAGACGCAAACATAAGACGATACACAGTAAATATAAGCCACACAAATTAATAAAATAATTGAAATGGCTGGAGTATCACCAGGTGATTATGCTATATTCTCTCTCTCAAAAGCTCTTAATTATAATGTTATGGGAATTTAACCATATAGCACTTATCAGTATTATTGTTCTTGGTAATATTATTTTAAATGAATGGTTATAAGACAATGGTTATAAGACAAGATACACCTTCATTTGATTTCGTTAGCTAACTTCACTTAATAAATATCTACAATAAATGTAGCAAGTAATGATACTTATATATTTAAAGATCATATGATAGCATTTTTTTACAGTGCAGTGAAGTATGGACATATGTATAACGTAGAGCAATTTTAATAATTAGTACCTGTCTTTCACTTCCTCAGCTTATCTTACAAACTATACACAGCTGATAGACCTGACAAAGGCACACAATGGACAAAACAACAACCCAAAATGTGTGAGCATCATTGTCATCACCATCAAGATCATTTCAGTATATACATCTGCTCGGAATCAGAACGTTCGGCAGCAGTCCGAAATTTCAAGCTTGTGGATAACAGACTCTATAAAGACCCGCTGATTCACCGCAATCAAAGGAGCCACACCGACTCTCAGACCTTCTAGTCTTTCTCCAGTTTTGGTCAGGCATTGTAGTGGTTACAACAGTAACACCCTGCTTCCGCCGTCGCAGGGCTTAAAAAGTATCGTCTCAAATGTTTCGGATCTCGCAGCTCGAGCCGGTGTCTTGTTCCAAAGTCTGTCTCGTCCTCTGCGAAGACACGTGTAGGTTTCCGTTTTCGCTTCATGCACCTGCCAAAGCATCTGGGTGCCGAGGTTATCCCGCCCGTGCGGACAAAACGCTAGTCTTCGTCTGTTCTTGGTTCCACAACAAAGCTGAAACTAAAGCGGTTCCTTTACGCTGGAACCTTCTTCGACTGGATAACGTAGAACTGAAAGGTAATGAAGAAGGATAGGTAATGCAGCCTTCTAAACGCAGGATTAGCTAGCGGATACCTCAGCCCGTTCAGACGATTTTCTTGATGCTGGGCCGTTTGAAGCTGCCGGTGCTTCGTTGTTTCTGCACCTGACTGGCTGAACCGTGCCTTGCTCGACCGCTGCTGCAAAGGCTGGATGTGGGAGACAGCTCCACGTTTTCCTTATCGATACCTGCAGGGGACATAAATTCAATCTCAGTTACATTAAAACAATAAAATTTTACCACTGTGCTAGTAAACATTTAAGAATCATTATTATCCCTTAGGAGTAGGCAGCCCTAGCCACAGTGCCCGGGGAACAGTTAGGGTTTCAGTGCCTTCCTGATGGGCACTTTGATTTGGCAAACTTCCATCGATCCAAACGATCACAAGCCCAGTTCTCTAACCACCAGGCCATGGCTGCCCCAGGATACTCCAGGGCCACACACAGGGCATATTCTTCTGTCTGTAATACAGCACGATAGCAAACAGTCGGCAGCACGGTGGTTTAGTGTTTAGCACTGTCGCCTCACAGCAAGTTCGATTAACAAACTAGCTAACAAGATATCAAACCCAGGATCTTCTTCCCACCACAGTACAAATGAATAAACTAACACCAGTATGGATGCCGGGGACAGAGAAATATCATGAAGAACAGAGGCTGGAGGGTGTAACCGAAGTGGCTGTACACTGTTTACTTCATTCTGGTATAGAAATGTTTGCAGATTACTATACTGTAACACTAGATCAGGGTGACCTTACTGTTGAAACACTTATGCCAAAGCTTCGTGTTGACAGTATTAGATTCTACAAACTAATAATTGAACATAATAAGATGACAGTTGTAAATCCATAGTATGACTGAAAACACAAGGTTCCTCTGGCGGCAGTAAACAAACAGTGCTGCTACTGCATTAAAATCAATAAGCTCCATCAAGATAGATAGCCTTTAATCTTTTAAGTCACTGGTAATCAAACAAAAAAGGAATTAGATAACAGGAGACACCCCGACACTGCAAAATATTGTCGTCACTCACAGAAAATCAAATCTCTGTCCATCTAATGCAATCCATTTGATTATTTAAATTTGCACAGATTTCTTTGCTAAACCCTAAAACATAACAGATCCACGTGAATGGAAAATATTTTTGCTTTAGTGCTGGTAGGGAAGTCGGCCCATGGGTCATTTATTACTAGGATCAACAGAAAGAATAAATAATTAGGGTCCTCTACAAAAGTTATTGAATTTACAATACTCTTTGGGTGTTATTGTCTTTAATTACCACTAGGTGGAAGCATTAGTAGCATGAGTTTTCCTGCAGTAAGATTTTCCATCCAATAGTTAATCTATTTAAAGTCTCTTTCACCAGGCTGTGATAATGAGACAATGATGAAGAGATAATGATGAAGTTATGTATGTTTGTTGTGTGCGTCCAGTAGATACGTGTTATTAAATAGTTCTTTACTGCATTAATATAAGTAGTACATTCAAGTACCAAATGTACTTGTGAATGGAATTTGGCATGTTGCACAGTACGATGTAGCTTCTCCCTGTATCAAAACATTATACGGCATCTTGAGTATGTCGTCAGGTCTCAGCGATTCCTGAGGTACACCCACTATGTTTGACTGTCGATACTAACTACAGCAATATAAGAACATTCGCCTA